>JAHIAM010000541.1:0-26480 GCA_021605205.1 Aegilops longissima
AAGTATTGGGCCTTATTGGGCCATACGGGAAAGAGAGAGGGCTGCCTAGGGCAGGCCACGCGCCCCAAGGCCTAGTCGGGTGGACTAGGGGAGGGCTCGCCCCTCCTTCCTTCCTTCTCCTTTCCCTTCCTCCTCTCCTACTCCTACTAGGAAAGGAGGAGTCCTACTCCGGTGGGAGTAGGACTCCCCCCTAGGCGCGCCTCCTCCTCTTGGCCGGCCCCTCCTCCTTGCTCCTTTATATCTCAGGCGGGGGCACCCATGACACACAAGTTGATCTCGGATCGTTCCTTAGCCGTGTCGGTGCCCCCTCCACCATATTCCACTTGGTCGTATAAATCATGAGCTTAAGCGAAGCCCTGCGCGATAGAGTCATGTCGTCCGGAGCTTAAGCGAAAGCCTCGTGATGGAGCATCATCATCGTCCTGCCCGTCGTCTTGTGGAACTCATCCTGACGCTTTGCTGGATCGGGCCGGGGATTGTCATCGAGCTGAGCGTGTGCTGAATTCGGAGGTGTCGTGCGTTCGGTACTTGGATCGGTCGGATCGTGAAGGCGTCGACTACATCAACAGCGTTGTTATAGCGCTTCGCTTCTTACGGTCTCTGAGTGCGTGGACATACACTCTCCTCTCGTTGCTATGCCATCACCATGATCTTGCGTGTGCGTAGGAAATTTTTGAAATTACTCGTTCCCCAGCGATGGCATCGAGCCTGGTTTTATCGTTGATGTCATATGCGAGTAGAACACAAGTGAGTTGTGGGCGATATAAGTCATCTTGCTTACCGACATGTCATACTTTGGTTCAGCGGTATTGTGAGATGAAGCGGCCGGACCGACATTACGCGTCGCTTTGCGAGGCTGGTTTCACCGCTTGAGCACTCATTGCTTAAAGGTGACGGCGGGTGTCTGTCTCTCTCACTTTAGTTGAACCGAGTGTGGCTCGCCGGTCCTTGCGAAGGTTAAAACAGCACCAACTTGACAAACTATCGTTGTGGTTTTCATGCGTGGTAAAACGGTTCTTGCTCAACCCGTAGCAGCCACGTAAAACTTGCAACAACAAAGTAGAGGGCGTCTAACTTGTTTTGCAGGGCATGTTGTGATGTGATATGGTCAAGGCGTGATGCTATATTTTATTGTATGAGATGATCATGTTTTGTAACGAAGTTATCGGCAAGTGGCGGAGCCATATGGTTGTTAAACTTTATTGTATGAAATGCAAAAGCCATGTAATTGCTTTACTTTATCACTAAGCGGTAGCGATAGTCAAGTAAAGCAATAGTTGGCGAGGCGACAACGATGCTCGATGGAGATCAAGGTGTCGGCGCGGTGGCGATGGTGATCACGGACGGTGCTTGGAGATGGAATCACAAGCACAAGATGATGATGGCCATATCATATCACTTATATTGATTGCATGTGATGTTTATCCTTTATGCATCTTATCTTGCTTTGATTGGCGGTAGCATTTTAAGATGATCTCTCACTAAAATTATCAAAGTGTTCTCCACAGTATGCACCGTTGCAAAAGTTCTTCGTCTTTGAGACACCGCGTGATGATCGGTGTGATAGGCTCTCGTTCAAATACAGCGGGTGCAAAGCAGTTGCACAGCGGAATACTCAGGTTAAACTTGACGAGCCTAGCATATAACAGATATGGCCTCGGAACACGGAGACCGAAAGGTCGAGTGTGAATCATATAGTAGATATGATCAACATATTGATGTTCACCGTTGAAACTACTCCATCTCACGTGATGATCGGACATGGTGTAGTTGATATGGATCACGTAATCACTTAGAAGATTAGAGGGATGTCTATCTAAGTGGGAGTTCTTAAGTAATATGATTAATTGAACTTTAAATTATCATGAACTTAGTCCACGAGTAGTATTTTGCAAATTATGTTGTAGATCAATAGCTCACGTTCTTTGCTTCCCTATGTTTTGCTTCCCTATGTTTTTATATGTGTTCCTAGAAAATTGTATTGAAAAATGTGAGTAGCAATGATGCGGATTGGATCCGTGATCTGAGGTTTATCCTCATTGCTGCCGGAAGAATTATGTCCTTGATGCACGCTAGGTACAGACCTATTGCAGAGGAGATGTCTGAGCGGCGTTATGAGCGTTTGGCTAGCTCAATATGATGACTACTTGAGTTTAGTGCACCATGCTTAGCGGCTTAGAATCGGGACTTCAAAAGCGTTTTGAGCGTCATGGACCATATGAGATGTTCGGGAATTGAAGTTAATATTTCAAGCAAATACCGGAGTTGAGAGATGAAGTCTCCAACAAGTTCTATAGCTAAAAGATGGAGGAGAATCGCTCAACTAGTGAGCATGTACTCGAAAATGTGGAGTACTTCAATCGCTTGAATCAAGTGGGAGTTAATCTTCCGGATAAGATAGTGATTGACAGAATTCTCTAGTCACCATCACCAAGTTAGTAGAACTTCGTGATGAACTATAATATGCAAGGGATGACAAAAAGTAATTCCCAAGCTCTTATGATGCTGAAATCGGCGAAGGTAGAAATCAACAAAAACATCAAGTGTTGATGGTTAACAAGACCACTAGTTTCAAGAAAAGGGCAAAGGGATGAAGGGAACTTCAAGAAGAGCGGCAAACAAGTTGCTGCTCAAGTGAAGAAGCCCAAGTCTGGTCCTAAGCACGAGACTAAGTGCTTCTCTGCAAAGGGTACTGGTCCTGGAAGTGGAACTGCCCCAAGTATTTGGCGGATAAGAAGGATGGCAAAGTGAACAAAGATATATTGGATATACATGTTATTGATGTGTGCTTTACTAGTGTTTATAGAAACTCCTCGGCATTTGATCTTGGTTGATTACTAAGAGTAGTAACTTCGAAGCGGGAGATTCTGGAATAAGCAGAGACTAGTTGAAGGGGAAGTGACGATGAGTGTTGGAAGTAGTTCAAGATTGATATGATCATCATCGCACCTCCCTATACTCTCGGGATCGATGTTGAACCTAAATAAATGTTATTTGGCGTTTGCGTTAAGCATGAATATGATTTGATCATGTTTATTGCAATACGGTTATTCATGTAATTAAAGAATAATTGTTGTTCTATTTTCATGAATAAAACCTTGATGGTCATCTTGAAGGAAATATGCCCTAGAGGCAATAATAAAGTTATTATTTATTTCCTTATATCATGATAAATGTTTATTATTCATGCTAGAATTGTATTAACGGAAACATAATACATGTGTGAATACATAGACAAACATATAGTCACTAGTATGCCTCTACTTGACTAGCTCATTAATCAAAGATGGTTATGTTTCCTAACCATAGACATGTGTTGTCATTTGATTAATGGGATCACATCATTAGGAGAATGATGTGATTGACATGACCCATTCCGTTAGCTTAGCACTTGATCGTTTAGTATGTTGCTATTGCTTTCTTCATGACTTATACATGTTCCTGCAACTATGAGATTATGCAACTCCGTTTACGGAGGAACACTTTGTGTGCTACCAAGCGTCTAGCATGCTGGGTGATTATAAAGGTACTCTCTGGTGTCTCCAAAAGTACATGTTGGGTTGGCGTATTTGAGATTAGGTTTTGTCACTCCGATTGTCGGAGAGGTATCTCTAGGCCTTCTCGGTAATACACATCACCTAAGCCTTGCAAGCATTGCAACTAATGAGTTAGTTGTGAGATGATGTATTACGGAGCGAGTAAAGAGACTTGCGATGCGAGATTGAACTAGGTATTGGATACAAGCGATCAAATCTCGGGCAAATAATTATACCGATGACAAAAGGAACAACGTATGTTGTTATGCGGTTTGACCGATAAAGATCTTCGTAGAATATGTAGGAACCAATATGGGCATCAGGTTCCGCTATTGGTTATTGACGAGAATAGTTCTAGGTCATGTCTACATAGTTCTCGAACCCGTAGAGTCCGCATGCTTAACGTTCGATGACGGTTTATTATGAGTTTATAAGTTTTGATGTACGAAGTTTGTTGGAGTCCGGATGTGATCACGGACATGACGAGGAGTCTCGAAATGGTCGAGACATAAAGATCGATATATTGGAAGCCTATGTTTGGACTTGGAAGGTTCGGATGAAAGCGGATTTCTAGGAACAGGAGGGTTACGGGAACCCTCGGGGTCATATGGGCCTTGATGGGCCATAAGGGAGAAAGGAGGGCGGCCAGGGGCAGGCGCGCCCCCCCTCTAGTCGAATAGGACAAGGAGAGAGGCGGCGCCCCTCCTCTCCCCTTCCCAAGTCCTAATCCAACTAGGAAAGGGAGTCCTACTCGGTGGGAGTAGGACTCCTCGGCAGCGCCTCCTAGGGCTGGCCCGCCCCTTGCTCCTTTATATCTCAGGGGCAGGGGCACCCTATAACACACAAGTTGATCTCGGATCGTTCCTTAGCCGTGTGCGGTGCCCCCTCCACCATATTCCACTTGGTCATATCGTCGCGGAGCTTAGGTGAAGCCTGCGCCGATGAAGTCATATCGTCGCGGAGCTTAGGTGAAGCCCTGCGTCGGTGGAGCATCATCATCGTCCTGCCCGTCGTCTTGTGGAACTCATCCCAGCTTTCTGGATCGGAGCCGGGGATCGTCATCGAGCTGAGCGTGTGCTGAACTTCGGAGGTGCCGTCGTTCGGTACTTGGATCGGTCGGATCGTGAAGGCGTCTGACTACATCAACGTGCTGTTATAGCGCTTCCGCTTACGGTCTCTGAGTGCGTGGACATACACTCTCCCTCTCGTTGCTATGCCATCACCATGATCTTGCGTGTGCGTAGGATTTTTTTGAAATTACTCGTTCCCCAGCGATGGCATCGAGCCTGGTTTTATGCGTTGATGTCATATGCACGAGTAGAACACAAGTGAGTTGTGGGCGATATAAGTCATCTGCTTACCGGCATGTCATACTTTGGTTCAGCGGTATTGTGAGATGAAGGCGGCCGGACCGACATTACAGCGTGCGCTTCTGCGAGACTGGTTTCACCGCTTGAGCACTTGTTGCTTAAAGGTGACGGCGGGTGTCTGTTTCTCTCACTTTAGTTGAACCGAGTGTGGCTCGCCCGGTCCTTGCGAAGGTTAAAACAGCACCAACTTGACAAACTATCGTTGTGGTTTTGATGCGTAGGTAAAACGGTTCTTGCTCAGCCCGTAGCAGCCACGTAAAACTTGCAACAACAAAGTAGAGGGCGTCTAACTTGTTTTTGCAGGGCATGTTGTGATGTGATATGGTCAAGGCGTGATGCTATATTTTATTGTATGAGATGATCATGTTTTGTAACGAAGTTATCGACAATGGCGAGGAGCCATATGGTTGTCGCTTTATTGTATGAAATGCAAAAGCCATGTAATTGCTTTACTTTATCACTAAGCGGTAGCGATAGTCGTAGAAGCAATAGTTGGCGAGGCGACAACGATGCTACGATGGAGATCAAGGTGTCGCGCCCGGTGGCGATGGTGATCATGGCGGTTGCGGAGATGGAATCACAAGCACAAGATGATGATGGCCATATCATATCACTTATATTGATTGCATGTGATGTTTATCCTTTATGCATCTTATCTTGCTTTGATTGCGGTAGCATTATAAGATGATCTCTCACTAAAATTATCAAGAAGTGTTCTCCACGGTATGCACCGTTGCTAAAGTTCTTAGTACCCGAGACACCGCGTGATGATCGGGTGTGATAAGTTCTCGTCCATCTACAAGGTGCAAGCCAGTTTTGCACCGCGAGAATACTCGAGTTAAACTTGGCGAGCCTAGCATATGCAGATATGGCCTCGGAACACGGAGACCGAAAGGTCGGCGTGAATCATATAGTAGATATGATCAACATAGTGATGTTCACCATTGAAACTACTCCATCTCACGTGATGATCGGACATGGTTTAGTTGATTTGGATCACGTAATCACTTAGATAGATTAGAGGATGTCTATCTAAGTGGGAGTTCTTAAGTAATATGATTAATTGAACTTTAATTTATCATGAACTTAGTCTGGTAGTATTTTGCAAATTATGTTGTAGATCAATAGCTCACGTTTTTGCTTCCCTATGTTTTTATATGTGTTCCTAGAAAATTGTATTGAAAAATGTTAGTAGCAATGATGCGGATTGGATCCGTGATCTGAGGTTTATCCTCATTGCTGCCGGAAGAATTATGTCCTTAATGCACGCTAGGTGACAGACCTATTGCGAGGAGCAAATGCGGGCGTTATGAGCGTTTGGCTAGCTCAATATGATGACTACTTGATAGTTTAGTGCACCATGCTTAGCGGCTTAGAATCGGGACTTCAAAGGCGTTTTGAGCGTCATGGACCATATGAGATGTTCAGGAGTTGAAGTTAATATTTCAAGCAAATACCGAGTTGAGAGATATGAAGTCTCCAACAAGTTCTATAGCTAAAAGATGGAGAGAATCGCTCAACTAGTGAGCATGTGCTCAGATTATGCAGGTACTTCAATCGCTTGAATCAAGTGGGAGTTAATCTTCGGATAAGATAGTGATTGACAGAATTCTCTAGTCACCATCACTAAGTTACTAGAACTTCGTGATGAACTATAATATGCAAGGGATGACGAAAGCGATTCCGAGCTCTTACGTGATGTTGAAATCGTGAAGGTAGAAATCAAGAAAGAGCATCAAGTGTTGATGATTGACAAGACCACTAGTTTCAAGAAAAGGGCAAAGGAAAGAAGGGAACTTCAAGTAGAATGACAAGCAAGTTGTCACTCCCCGAAGAAGCCCAAAGCTGAACCAAAGCACTGGCTGAGTGCTTACTCTTTGCAAAGGAAATGGTCCTTTGAAGCGGAAATACCCCAAATATTTGGTGGATAAGAAGGATGGCAAAGTGAACAAAGGTATATTTGATATCTGAGTTATTGATGTGTGCTTTACTAGTGTTTATAGTAGCCCCAGTATTTGATACTTGTTAGGTTGCTAAGATTAGTAACTCGAAGCAGGAGTTCTGAGAATAAGCAGAGACTAGTTGAAGGGAAGTGACGATGAGTGTTGGAAGTAGTTCAAGATTGATATGATCATCATCGCACACTCCTATACTTTCGGGATTAGTGTTGAACCTAAATAAATGTTATTTGGCGTTTGCGTTGAGCATGAATATGATTTGATCATGTTTATTGCAATCTGATTATTCATTTAAGTTAGAGAATAATTGTTGTTACATTTACATGAATAAAACCTTCTATGGTCATACACCCAATGAAAATGGTTTGTTGGATCTCGATCGTAGTGATACACATATTCATAATATTGAAACCAAAAGATGTAAAGTTAATAATGATAGTGCAACTTATTTGTGTACTTGCCGTTTGAGGTCATATCGGTGTAAAGCGCATGAAGAAACTCCATAAAGATGGATTTTGGAATCACTTGGTTATGAATCATTTGATGCTTGCGAACCGTGCCTTTTGGGCAAGATGACTAAAACTCCGTTCTCGGAACAATGGAACAAGCTACTGACTTATTGGAAATAATACATACCGATGTATGCGATCCAATGAGTGTTGATGCTCGTGGCAAGTATCGTTATTTTCTAACCTTCACAGATGATTTGAGCAGATATGGGTATATCTACTTGATGAAACATAAGTCTGAAATAGTTGAAAGGTTCAAAGAATTTCAGAGTGAAGTGGAAAATCATCGTAACAAGAAAATAAAGTTTCTGCGATCGATCGTGGAGATGAATATTTGAGTTCTGAGTTTGGTCTTCAATTAAAACAATGTGGAATAGTTTCACAGCTCCATACGGAACACCACAATGTTATGGTGTGTCGAGCGTCGTAACCGCACTTTATTGGATATGATGCGATCTATGATGTCTCTTATCGGTTTACCACTATCGTTTTGGGTTATGCATTAGAGACAGCTGCATTCACGTTTAATAGGGCACCATCTAAATCCGTTGAGGCGACACGTATGAACTATGGTTTAGCGATAAACCTAAGCTATCGTTTCTTAAAGTTTGGAGTTGTGATGCTTATGTGAAAAAGTTTTCACTGATAGCTCGAACCCAAATCGGAGAAATCGTCTTCATAGAATACCCAAAGGTAACTATGGGTACACCTTCTATCACAGATCCGAAGGCAAGATATTTGTTGCTAAGATGGATCCTTTCTAGAAGAAGTTTCTCTCGAAAGAAGTGAGTGGGAGGAAAGTAGAACTTGATGAGGTAATTGTACCTTCTCCCTTATTGGAAAGTAGTTCATCACAGAAATCAGTTCAAGTGATTCCTACACCAATTAGTGAGGAAGTTAATGATGATGATCATGAAACTTCAGATCAAGTTGCTACCAAACCTCGTAGGTCTTCGAGTAAGATCCGCACAAAGTGATGCGGTAATCCTATTCTAGAAGTCATGTTACTAGACCATGATGAACCTCACGAACTATGAGGAAGCGATGATGAGCCAGATTCATGAAATGGCTTGAGGCCATGAAATCTGAGATAGGATCCATATATAAGAACAAAGTGTGGACTTTGGTTGACTTGCTCGATGATCGACAAGTCATGTTAAATAAATGGATCTTCAAGAGGAAGGCGGACAACGATAGTAGTGTTACTATCTACAAAGCTCGACTTGTCACAAAAGGTTTTCGACAAGTTCAAGGTGTTGACTACAATGAGATTTTCTCAAGCTGTAGCGATGCTTAAGTCTGTCCGAATCATGTTAGCAATTGCCACATTTTATGAAATCTGGCAAATGGATGTCAAAACTACATTCTTTAATGGATTTATTAAAGAAGAGTTGTATATGATGCAACGAGAAGGTTTTGTCAATCCTAAAGGAGCTAACAAAATGTGCAGCTCTTGATCCATCTATGGTGGTGCAAGCATCTCGGAGTTGGAATAAGCGCTTTGATAGTGTGATCAAAGCATATGGTTTTATCTGAGACTTTTGGAGAAGCTTTGTATTTACAAGAAAGTGAGTGGGAGCACTACAACATTTCGATAAGTATATGTGAATGACATATTGTTGATGGAAATAATGTAGAATTATTACGAAAAGCATAAAGGAGTGTTTGAAAGGAGTTTTTCAAAGAAAGACCTCGGTGAAGCTGCTTACATATTGAGCATCAAGATCTATTGAGATAGATCAAGGCGGCTTGATAAGTTTTTCAATAAGTACATACCTTGTCAAGATTTTGAAGTAGTTCAAAATGGAGCAGTCAAAGAAAAGTTCTTGCTGTGTTGCAAGGTGTGAAATTGAGTAAGACTCAAATCCCGACCACGGCGAGAAAATAGAAAGAGAATGAAAGTCATTCCTATGCCTCAATCATAGGTTCTATAAAGTATGCTATGCTATGTACGGACCTATTGTATACCTTGCTCGAATTTGGCAAGGGAGTACAATAGTGATCTAGGAGTAGATCCTTTGGACATTGGTCAAGAACATCCTTAGTGAGGACTAAGGAAATATTTCTCGATTATGGAAGTGATAAAAGAGCCCGTCGTAAAGAGTTACATCGATGCAAGCTTTTACACTGATCCGAGATGACTCTAAGTCTCAATCTGGATACATATTGAAAGTGGGAGCAATTAGCTAGAGTAGCTCCGTGCGAGCATTGTAGACATAGAATATTTGCAAAATACATACGGCTCTGAATGTAGCCGGACCGTTGACTAAGCTTCTCTCACGAGCAAAACATGATCATACCTTAGTACTCTTTGGGTGTTAATCACATAGCGATGTGAACTAGATTATTGACTCTAGTAAACCCTTTGGGTGTTGGTCACATGTGATGTGAACTATGGGTGTTAATCACATACAGATGTGAATATTAGTGTTGAATCACATGATGATGTGAACTAGATTATTGACTCTAGTGCAAGTGGGAGGCTGAAGGAAATATGCCTAGAGGCAATAATAAAGTTATTATTTATTTCCTTATATCATGATAAATGTTTATTATTCATGCTAGAATTGTATTAACGGAAACATAATACATGTGTGAATACATAGACAAACATATAGTCACTAGTATGCCTCTACTTGACTAGCTCATTAATCAAAGATGGTTATGTTTCCTAACCATAGACATGTGTTGTCATTTGATTAATGGGATCACATCATTAGGAGAATGATGTGATTGACATGACCCATTCCGTTAGCTTAGCACTTGATCGTTTAGTATGTTGCTATTGCTTTCTTCATGACTTATACATGTTCTGCAACTATGAGATTATGCAACTCCGTTTACGGAGGAACACTTTGTGTGCTACCAAGCGTCTGGCAATAACTGGGTGATTATAAAGGTACTACAGGTGTCTCCAAAGGTACATGTTGGGTTGGCGTATTTGAGATTAGGTTTTGTCACTCCGATTGTGGGAGAGGTATCTCTGGGCCTTCTCGGTAATACACATCACCTAAGCCTTGCAAGCATTGTAACTAATGAGTTAGTTATGAAATGATGTATTACGAAGCGAGTAAAGAGACTTGCGATGCGAGATTGAACTAGGTATTGGATACAAGCGATCAAATCTCGGGCAAATGTATATCCGATGACAAAGGAACAACGTATGTTGTTATGCGGTTTGACCGATAAAGATCTTCGTAGAATATGTAGGAACCAATATGGGCATCCGGGTTCCGCTATTGGTTATTGACCGAGAATAGTTCTAGGTCATGTCTACATAGTTCTCGAACCCGTAGGGTCCATGCGCAACAACGTTACGATGTGAGTTTATTATGAGTTTATAAGTTTTGATGTACGAAGTTTGTTGAGTCCGGATGTGATCACGGACATGGCGAGGAGTCTCGAAATGGTCGAGACATAAAGATTGATATATTGGAAGTCTATGTTTGGACTTGGAAGGTTCGGATGAAAGCGGGATTTTTGGGAACAGGGAGTTACGGAACCCTCGGGAAGTCAATGGGCCTTGATGGGCCATAAGGGAGAAAGAGGAGGGCCGGCCAGGGCAGGCGGCGCCCCTCCCTCTAGTCGAATAGGACAAGGAGAGGCGGCGCCCCCTCCTCTCCTTCCCAAGTCCTAATCCAACTAGGAAAGGGAGTCCTACTCGGTGGGAGTAGGACTCCTCGGCCGCCTCCCTAGGGCTGGCACCTCCCCCCCCCTTGCTCCTTTATATCTGGGGGCAGGGGCACCCCATAACACACAAGTTGATCTACGGATCGTTCCTTAGCCATGTCGGTGCCCCCTCCACCATATTCCACTTGGTCATATCGTCGCGGAGCTTAAGTGAAGCCTGCTTGATGAAGCCATATCGTCGCGGAGCTTAGGCGAAGCCCTGCGTCGGTGGAGCATCATCATCATCCTGCCCGTCGTCTTGTGGAACTCATCCCGGCCTTTCTGGATTGGGCCGGGGATCGTCATCGAGCTGAGCGTGTCTGAACTTCGGAGGTGCCGTGCGTTCGGTACTTGGATCGGTCGGATCGTGAAGGCGTCTGACTACATCAACAGCGTTGTTATCGCGCTTCGCTTCGGTCTCAGAGTGCGTGGACATACACTCTCCCCTCTCGTTGCTATGCCATCACCATGATCTTGCATGTGCGTAGGAATTTTTTTGAAATTACTACGTTCCCCAACACATACACCCAATAAAAATAGTTTGTTGGATCTCGATCGTAGTGATACACATATTTATAATATTGATGCCAAAAGATGCAAAGTTAATAATGATAGTGCAACTTATTTGTGGCACTGCCGTTTAGGTCATATTGGTGTAAAGCGCATGAAGAAACTCGGACTTTCGGAATCACTTGGTTATGAATCATTTGATGCTTGCGAACCGTGCCGTTTGGGCAAGATGACTAAAACTCCGTTCTCCGGAACAATGGAACAAGCTACTGACTTATTGGAAATAATACATACCGATGTATGCGATCCAATGAGTGTTGATGCTCGTGGCAAGTATCGTTATTTTCTGACCTTCACAAATTGATTTGAGCAGATATGGGTATATCTACTTGATGAAACATAAGTCTGAAATAATTGAAAGGATCAAAGAATTTCAGAGTGAAGTGGAAAAATCATCGTAACAAGAAAATAAAGTTTCTGCGATCTGATAGTGGAGATGAATATTTGAGTTACGAGTTTGGTCTTCAATTAAAACAAAATGGAATAGTTTGACAGCTCACGCCACAGAACACCACAGCGTTATGGTGTGTCGAGCGTCGTAACCATACTTTATTTTGATATAAGTGCGATCAATGATGTCTCTTACCGATTTACCAATATCGTTTTGGGGTTATGCATTAGAACAGCTGCATTCACGTTTAATAGGGCACCATCTAAATCCGTTGAGGCGACACCGTATGAACTATGGTTTAACGATAAACCCTAAGTGTCGTTTCTTAAAGTTTGGAGTTGTGAAGCTTATGTGAAAAAGTTTTCACCTGATAAGCTCGAACCCAAATCGGAGAAGTGTGTCTTCATAGAATACCCAAAGGTAACTATTGGGTACACCTTCTATCACAGATCCGAAGGCAAGTTTTTCGTTGCTAAGATGGATCCTTTATAGAGAAGAAGTTTCTCTCGAAAGAAGTGAGTGGGAGGAAAGTAGAACTTGATGAGGTAATTGTACCTTCTCCCAAATTGGAAAGTTGTTCATCACAGAAGTCAGTTCTAGTGATTCATACACCAATTAGTGAGGAAGTTAATGATGATGATCATGAAACTTCAGATCAAGTTGCTACCGACCCTCGTAGATCTTCCAGAATAAGATACGCACCAGAGTGGTACGATAATCGTGTTCTAGAAGTCATGTTACTAGAACATGATGAACCTACGGACTATGAGGAAGCGACGATGAGCCAGATTCCAGAAATGGCTTGAGGCCATGAAATCGAGATAGGATCCATGTATGAGAACAAAGTATGGACTTTGATTGACTTGCTCGATGATCAGCAAGCCATGTTAAATAAATGGATCTTCAAGAGGAAGGCGGACAACGATAGTAGTGTTACTATCTACAAAGCTCGACTTGTCACAAAAGGTTTTCGACAAGTTCAAGGTGTTGACTACAATGAGATTTTCTCAAGCATGGCGATTCTTAAGTCTGTCGAATCATGTTAGCAATTGCCACACTTTATGAAATCTGGCAAATGGATGTCAAAACTACATTCTTTAATGGATTTATTAAAGAAGAATTGTATATGATGCAACCAGAAGTTTTGTCAATCCTAAAGGAGCTAACAAAATGTGCAAGCTCGGCGATCCATCAATGGACTGGTGCAAGCATCTCGGAGTTGGAATATACGCTTTGATGAGTTGATCAAAGCATATGGTTTATCTGAGACTTTTGAGAAGCACTGTATTTACAAGAAAGTGAGTGGGAGCACTACAACATTTACGATAAGTATATGTGAATGACATATTGTTGATCGGAAATAATGTAGAATTATTACGCAAAGCATAAAGGAGTGTTTGAAAGGAGTTTTTTCAAGAAGGACCTCGGTGAAGCTGCTTACATATTGAACATCAAGATCTATTGAGATAGATCAAGGCGGCGATAAGTTTTTCAATAAGTACATACCTTGTCAAGATTTTGAAAAGGTTCAAAATGGAGCGATGAAAGAAGAGTTTCTTGCACTGTGTTACAAGGTATGAAATTGAGTAAAGACTCAAATCCCGACCACGGCGGAAAATAGAAAAAGAGAATGAAAGTCATTTCCTATTCCTCGGTCATAGGTTCTATAAAGTATGCTATGCTATGTACAGACCTATTGTATACCTTGCTCTGAATTTGGCAAGGGGTACAATAGTGATCTAGGAAGTAGATCCTTTGGACATTGATCAAAAACATCCTTAGTAAGGACTAAGGAAATATTTCTCTATTATGGAGGTGATAAAAAGAGCCCGTCGTAAAGAGTTACATCGATGCAAGATTTTTACACTGATCGGATGACTCTAAGTCTCAATCTGGATACATATTGAAAGTGGGAGCAATTAGCTAGAGTAGCTCCGTGTAGAGCATTGTAGACATAGAATATTTGCAAAATACAAGCGGCTCTGAATGTGCAGACCCGTTGACTAAGCTTCTCTCACGAGCAAAACATAATCATACCTTAGTACTCTTTGGGTGTTAATCACATAGCGATGTGAACTATATTATTGACTCTAGTAAACCCTTTGGGTGTTGGTCACATGATGATGTGAACTATGCGTGTTAATCACATACTGAGATGTGAATATTAGTGTTGAATCACATGATGATGTGAACTAGATTATTGACTCTAGTACAAGTGGGAGGCTGAAGGAAATATGCCTAGAGGCAATAATAAAGTTATTATTTATTTCCTTATTTCATGATAAATGTTTATTATTCATGCTAGAATTGTATTAACCGGAAACATGATACATGTGTGAATACATAGACAAACATATAGTCACTAGTATGCCTCCACTTGACTAGCTCATTAATCAAAGATGGTTATGTTTCCTAACCATAGACATGTGTTGTTATTTGATTAATGGGATCACATCATTAGGAGAATGATGTGATTGACATGACCCATTCCGTTAGCCTAGCAATTGATCGTTTAGTATGTTGCTATTGCTTTCTTCATGACTTATACATGTTCTGTAACTATGAGATTATGCAACTCCGTTTTTGGAGGAACACTTTGGGTGCTACCAAGCGTCTAGCGTAAGCTGGGTGATTATAAAGTATTACTACAGGTGTCTCCAAAGGTACATGTTGGGTTGGCGTATTTGAGATTAGGTTTTGTCACTCCGATTATGGGAGAGGTGTCTCTAGGCCGTCTCGGTAATACACATCACATAAGCCTTGCAAGCATTGCAACTAATAAGTTAGTTGAAAGATGATGTATTCGGAATGAGTAAAGAGACTTGCGATAGCTTGAGATTGAACTAGGTATTGGATACAAGCGATCGAATCTCGGGTAAGTAACTATACCGATGACAAAGGAACAACGTATGTTGTTATGCGGTTTGACCGATAAAGATCTTCGTAGAATATGTAAAGACCAATATGGGCATCAGGTTCGCTATTGGTTATTGACCGAGAATAGTTCTAGGTCATGTTTACATAGTTCTCGAACCGTAAAGTCCACTTGCAACAAGGTTTCGATGGCGGTTATATTATGAGTTTATGAGTTTTGATGTACCGAAGGAGTTGAGTCCCGGATGAGATCAGGGACATGGCGAGAGTCTCGAAATGGTCGAGGCGTAAAGATCGATATATTGGACGACTATATTCGAAGTTCGGAAAGGTTCGAGTCATTGGGTATTTTGAGTCTGCAGGAGAGTTACAGAAATTCGCCGGAGAAGTATTGGGCCTTATTGGGCCATACGGGGAAAAGAGAGGGCTGCCTAGGGCAGGCCACGCCCCAAGGCCTAGTCCGGGTGGACTAGGGGAGGGCTCAGCCCCTCCTTCCTTCCCTTCTCCTTTCCCTTCCTTCTCTCCTACTCCTACTAGGAAAGGAGAGTCCTACTCCCGGTGGGAGTGGGACTCCCCCCTTGCCCGCCTCCTCCTCTTGGCGGCCCCTCCTCCTTGCTCCTTTATATCTGAGGGCAGGGGCACCCCATGACACACAAATTGATCTCGGATCGTTCCTTAGCCGTGTCTGGTGCCCCCTCCACCATATTCCACTTGGTCATATCGTGTGAGCTTAGGCGAAGCCCTGCGATGACAGAAGTCATATCGTCGCGGAGCTTAAGCTGAAGCCTGCTTGATGGAGCATCATCATCGTCCTGCCCGTCGTCTTGTGGAACTCATCCGGCGCTTTCTTGGATCGGGCCGGGATTGTCATCGAGCTGAGCGTGTGCTGAATTCGGAGGTGCCGTGCGTTGGTACTTGGATCGGTCGGATCGTGAAGGCGTCGACTACATCAACAGCGTTGTTATAGCGCTTCCGCTTCACGGTCTCACAGTGCGTGGACATACACTCTCCCCTCTCGTTGCTATGCCATCACCATGATCTTGCGTGTGCGTGGGAAATTTTTGAAATTACTCGTTCCCCAACAAGTGCATCTACATACCCTTGTAGATCGCGGCGGAAGCGTTCAAGAGAGCAGGGGTTGATGGAGTCGTACTCGTCGTGATCAAATCACCGATGACCCGGCGTAAGCAGACGGCACCTCCGCGTTCAACACCGCGTGCGGTTGGGAAGGCGTCTCCTCCTTCTTGATCCAGCAAGGGAAGGAGAGGTTGATGGAGATCTAGCAACCTGACGGCGTGGTGGTGGATCTTGTGAGGAATCTCGGCGGGGCTTGCCAAGCTCTGAGAGGAGGAGGTGTTGGAGAGGGAGAGAGGCGCCGGGGGCTGGAGTGCGGCTGCCTCCCCACTATCTATAGGCCCCTGAGGCGCTGCCCTGGGAGATGGGATCTCAAGGGGGCGTGACCAAGGGGTGGCTTGCCCCCAAGCCAAGGGGCGCCCCACCTAGGGTTTCCTGCCCTATCTTGAGGGGAGGCCCAAGGCGCACCAGCCCACCGGGGCTGGTTCCCTCCCACTTCAGCCCATGGGGCCCTCCGGGATAGGTGGTCCCACCGGTGGACCCAGGACCCTTCCGATGGTCCGGTACAATACAGTGACCGAAACTTTCCGATGGCGAAACTTGACTTCCTATATATAAATATTTACCTCCGGACCATTCGGAACTCCTCGTGACGTCCAAGGGATCTCATCGGGACTCGAACAACTTTCGGTTCTGCATACTAATATCTCTCGACCCTAAGCGTCACGAAACTTAAGTGTGTAGACCCTACGGGTTCGGAGACATCGGAACATGACCGAAGCGACTCTCCGGTCAATAACCAACGGCGGATCTGGATACCCATGTTGGCTCCCACAAGCTCCTCGATGATCTCATCGGGTGAACCCGCGATGTCGAGATTCAATCAATCCGGTATACAATTCCCTTTGTCAATCGATGCGTTACTTGCGAGACTTCGATAAATACGTATCCCAATACCTCGTTCAATCTCGTTCCAGGCAAGTCACTTTACCAAATCTGTAATGCATGATCCTGCGACCGGACACTTGGTCACATTGAGCTCATTATGATGATGCATTCTGCGAGTGGGCCGAGAGATACCTCTCCGTCATACGGGTGACAAATCCAGTCTCGATTAGGTGCCAACCCAACAATCACTTTCGGAGATACCGTAGTGCACCTTTATAGCCACCCGATTACGTTGTGGCGTTTGGCACACCAAAGCACTCCTACGGTATCCGGGAGTTGCACAATCTCATGGTCTAAGGAAATGATACTTGACATTTGGAAAAGCTCTAGCAAGCGAACTACGATCTTTGTGCTATGCTTAGGATTAGGTCTTGTCCATCACATCATTCTCCTAATGATGTGATCCGTTATCAATGACATCAATGTCCATAGTCCGGAAACCATGACTATCATTGATCAACGAGCTAGTCAACTAGAGGCTTACTAGGGACATGTTGTGATCTATGTATTCACACATGTATTACGATTTCGGATAACACAACTATAGCATGAATAATAGACAATTATCATGAACAAAGAAATATAATAATAACCACTTTATTATTGCCTCTAGGGCATATTTCAATGATCTCCCACTTGCACTAGAGTCACTAATCTAGTTACATTGTGAATCGAACACCCATAGAGTTACGGTGTTGATCATGTTTTGCTCTAGGGAGAGGTTTAGTCAGCGGATCGCTACATTCGAGGTCCAGTATGTACTTCTTCAAATATCTATGTCTTCATCTTGAACATTTTCACGAATGGAGTTGAGCGGCGGCTTGATGTGCTGGTCTTCTTGTGAAACACGGGCTCCTTGGCAAGGGCAATAGCTCGGTGGTGTCCTGAGAAAAGAGTGACCGGCCCGACGCATTGGGTATGACTCCTAGGTGGGTGATGAACTCCTTAACCAGATTTCTTCATGCGCTGCCTCCGAGGCTGCCATGTACTCCGCTTCACATGTAGATCCGGACACGGCGCTTTGCTTGCAAGCTGCACCAGCTTCTTGACCCACCATTCAAAATAAACCATTATCCGGTTTGTGACTTAGAGTCATCGGATCTGTGTCGAAGCTAGCATCGGCGTAACCCTTTCTGACGAGCTCTTTGTCACCTCCATAAACAGAAACATGTCCTTAGTCCTTTTCGGTACTGAGGATATTCTTGACCGCTGTCCGATGTTCCATGCGGGATTACTTTGGTACCTTCCTACCAAACTTATGGCAAGGTTTACATCAGATGCAGTACACAACATGGCATACATAATAGACCCTATGGCGAGGCATAGGGGCGACACTCATCTTTTCTCTATCTTCTGCCGTGGTCGGGCATTGAGCCGTGCTCAATCGCACACCTTACTGTCTGAGCAAGAACCCTTCTTATCTTGATCCATATTGAACTTCTTCAATATCTTGTCAAAATGCGTACTTTGTGAAAGACCAATGAGGCGTCTCGATCTATCTCTATAGATCTTGATGCCTAATATATAGCAGCTTCTCCAAGGTCCTTCATTGAAAAACACTTGTTCAAGTAAATTTGAGGAGTCTGAATTAGGGGTGTCCGGTTGGCGAACTATCACCATTGGCGGACTCTGGACTATGAAGATACAAGATTGAAGACTTAAATCCCGTGTCCGGATGGGACTTTCCTTGGCGTGGAAGGCAAGCTTGGTGATACGGATATGTAGATCTCCTACCATTGTAACCGACTACGTGTAACACTAACCTATCCGGTGTCTATATAAACCGGAGGATTTTAGTCCGTGGGGCGAACAACAATCATACCATAGGCTAGCTTCTAGGGTTTAGCCTCCTTGATCTCGTGGTAGATCTACTCTTGTACTACCCATATCAACAATATTAATCAAGCGGGGGGTAGGTATTACCTCCATCGAGAGGGCCGAACACAGGTAAAAACATCGTGTCCCTTGTCTCTGTTACCATCCGCCTAGGCGCACTGATTCGGGACCCCTACCGAGATCCGCGGTTTTGACACCGACATTGGTGCTTTCATTGAGAGTTCCTGCAATGCGTCGCCCGTCGGGAAGGATGCCTCATCTCGTCTTTAAAGATGATACTATCGCCAAAAGCCTTGGCCCTTTGGTGAGACTCTTGGCTAGGTGGTTTCTCATGATCGCCGGTTCGGCCACGCGCAGCGATGACTTCTCGAGTCATCGAAACCAATCTCCACGTTAATTCGGGACTTGCCGAGCAGTTAGATCGATCGAGCTCTCCTCGTAAGCGAGCTCTTGGATCGCGCCATGCATACAGGAGTCGCCACGGACTTCTGACGGATCGAACTGAAACCGATCTGAGAGAGATCAACTCTCCCGGGCTACCCATCATATTGCTGTGATAGAGGAGCAATGCGGCGATTCTTCTTCTATCTTCTGGACTAGCTATGTGGGATTCGATCCTCTATGCTGGATTCCCTTGAGAGGGGCGGATGTCGATCAAGCCACGAACTTAAAGTCGAATGACGGGATGAATTCATTGGATAGCACTCAAAAATCCAAACTTCGAATTGAAACTTCCATTTGAGTCTTAAATTGGGCGGGGTTTGAGATCGATTCCACCGCCCACCCAAACATTAGCGATCTATCCGAATCCGGCAAGAGCCAGCTGAAGCGATACATCATTCTTGGGCGATTCCTCCTGGTTATGGACAGGATAAGGGACTGCCGAGAGGAGGAAGCAATGTAATTTTATGCAATAATTGCATGGACAAGGGACTCCTAAGCGCCATAAGTCGTCGGCGAAATTACACGCTTTGCTGACTTGGTAACCATAGTACAAAAAAATCTTGTGCGATGGAGGCGCTTGGAAAACCGAAAATAAATTTTGGGATAATCCATTGAATACATCCCTAGTCCGAAATAAAAAGGTGCATCATTACCAAGCACACAGGTTAAACACCAAAAACCAAAACCCCTAAAAGTGCAGGACCGTCTTGGAGGGTTGGCTAAGCGGACCCTCAAAATTCATAGCCTGAGAGGCGCCACTCCAACTCATAGCCTTGAGCATGTTGGATACTATGGCGGTGGCCAAAAGTGGCGAAGAGCTTCTAGCTTGAATCCAAGCCAGCAACACTAGTGCGGTGTTAACGGTCTTGAGACTTTCGCATCAAATAACATGCAACGAACACTCCATAACCTTGCGAAGTCTACCAAGTAGCAACAATAAATCCATGGGTGACACGGCTATCACCTTTAATGCGGTGATGAACCTAAATTCGAACAGCCCGAGCACCGGCCGCATTGGTCCTCGGTCCGATAGTGGGCGGCTTTCGCCTTACTAAGGTACTCATGGATGGCGGCGGCAGACTAAACCTCATCTATGAAACCCTCGAAAAAATGGAAATAGACTGGAACCGCATTGGCGAAGCAGCACAACCTTTAGAGGAATAATCCTAGCAGGAAGCATCTTTGCTGGGGAAAAATCACCTTGGGCGTAGTGTTATTTCATGGGACAATTACAGGTCGAGGAGGTCACATTTCAAGTGGCCCGTTCAATGCGGATATCATGCTTTATTAGAGGCGAGGGCATTCACAATTTTTCAAGCTATACCCCATTATGGGTACATGAAGCTTCAAATGCCGGACCTAACGAGAATCATCACTCTCTTGCTAGTGATCCGAACATAGCACTCCGGCGAAAACAAGACAGCCACACTAGCCCTCGAGGCACTATCCAAAGCCCTAGCGGCGAGGAACTCAACTGCGATCGCTCCACGGTGAGCAGGGGCGATGTGATACTTGATAAAAGATCCAAATCCACCTCTTTTAAACCAGCGGATGAAATAGTCAAATTCCAAGTCCACCAGCGGACCACCAAAAGCGGCCTCCATTGGGGCACGATTAAACCACGATGTAGGCGCGCACTTTCGAGAATTTCTCTGAGAAAAGCTGGGACATCTTACTTTGGCACCCTTGAGACATGCCGGGAATCCCACGTCGGCTGGCGAGCACAGCCTAAATATCCTAAAAGTTCAAGCCGATCAAACAGGCCCTTGGTAGCTTTTAGAACCCAAGAGGCAGGCCATGGGAGAGGAGCTAGCCAACCTTTGAAGGCAGATTCATCGGAGATATAAAACATCGGACTGGCTAGCAAACCTGGTGATGGTACCAAGAAGGATAAATCCTGGCGCCTATGTGTTGATTTTAAAGACCTTAATAAGGCTTGCCCAAGGATCCCTTCCCCTCCTCGAATTGATCAAATTATCAGCGCTTCTGACGGGACCACGACTCATTGTGCTTCCTCGTGCGTACTCGGCTATCACCAAATCAAGATGGCGGAGCAGACCAAGCTGCAACAGACATTCATCCTCCATCGGCCCATTAGCTTCAACACAATGCCCCGGGCTCAAAAGCGCCGGCGCAACTTATCGGCGCATGATTGATCATGTCGGCAAACGGATCGGCAAAGCAGTGGAAGCATATGTAGATGGCGTGGTCGTCAAAACCAAGCATGTCGAAACTCTAGTAGGCGATTTGAGGCTCACATTCGACAATCTTGAAAATATGACATCAAGCTCAATCCGGAAAAATCGTCTTGGCGTTCGGCCGGAAAGCTCACAGGCTTCATTGTGTCCGGTAGAGAATTGAAACAAACCCAGCCAAGATCCGAGCTCTATCACAATTGGATATTCAAAAGACCTCAAACAAATACAAAAATTATTTGGATGCGTTGCGGCTCTAAGCCGTTTATTTCCCGTTTGGAAGAAAAGGCGTTACCCTTTACGCCTCCTCCGCGCTACGAACACTTGTTGGGCCGGATGCATAGCGTCCGGACTCGAAGAGATAAAAGCCATATTGGCAACAAATCCGGTCTGACGCGCCCAACATGGGCGAACCAATGCTATTATATATCGCGGAACACATCAAGTTGTCGGTAGCGGTGCTCGTTGTCGAGCGAAGCGGACGGACACGGTTCCCTCTTCAAAGACCGGTTTATTCGTGTCCTTGTCCTCACTCCATGCAAATCCGGTACCCACATTATCAAAAGATAGCATCTGCAGTGTTCATGGCATCCGGAAGATGCGACACTACTTTCAAGAGTGTTCGATAGCGGTAGCCTCTAAAGTACCTCTTAACGACATTATAAACAACGCGGCGACGGGCGGATTGCTAAATGGGCCATAGAGCTCCTTCCATTTGACATAACCTATAAGCCACGGCGAGCTATCAAGTCGCGAGTTTTGGCCGACCGTGGCGAATGGACGGCGAACTCCCTAAAAGTCAGCGCATACTCAATTGGATCATGCACTTTGGCGGCTCCAAAATGTTGGCGGCACTGAAATTGGCGTCGTCTGGCGTCCCCAACCGGGGACACGAGTCAATCGTCCCGAGATAATGTATACGGACTCCAACAACGCCAGCGAATCGCGGCCCTTCTACGACCTCCGGATGGCAGTCTCCATGGGCATTAAGCGCCTAGAAGTGCTTGCGAGATTGAACCTCGCGATATCTCAAATAAGAGAGACTTTGATGCAAAAGATCCGAAAATGGCAGCATACGCAATCACGGTCCTAAACATGTCGGCCGCAGTTGAAGGCTCGAATTTCATCATATAGCCGGGATAACAACCAGGTGGCGGACATATTAGCACGCATCGGTGCAAAAGCGATGGCGTCCGCCCAACATCTTTGGGCGGCTGTTCAAGCCATCCGTACTATGGGAAGGAGTCGGCAATAACAATCCGGACCCAACCGCCTTGCTGACGCGAACACTCGACACAATCGGAGGCTCTGCCACGCGAGATAACACCCTCATATGCGAAATAATGGCGGTTATCGCCCGTGGGCAGAACCATTCTAGCCTACCTAACTAAGCAGAACTCCCGAACCAAAATGAGGCTCGCTGCATAGTATGGCGATCGAAAGCCTATAAAGTCCATGAGGAAGAGCTTTATAAGAAAAGCACTACGGAGTCCTTCAAAGGTGTATCTCCGAAGAGAAAGGCGAAACCTCTGGCTGAAATTCATGCGGACTGGTGGGCACCACGCCGCAGCCGGGCCCTTGTAGGCAAGGCCTTCCGTGCAGGATTTTATTGGCCGGCGGACGAGGCGAATCTTGAGATTTAGTCCAGCGATCGTCGGTTGCCAGCTTTTGCTAACCAAAGCCACATGCCACCCCCGCCCTCAAAACTATACCCATCACTGGCGTTCGCAGTGCAGGGGGCTTGACATGGTTGGACCCCTTAAGGGGAACCCACAAGCAAAAATACCTATTGGTCATGGTGGATAAATTCACCAAATGGATGAAGCCAAACCTGTTAAAGCGGCGAATCCGGACGGTGATAAACTTCATATCGAGGGTAGTTCACGTTCGGTGTCCCCACAGTATCATCGCGATACGCGGCACCAACTTCACGGCCGATGAGGTCAAATTATGGTGCAAAACATGGGCATCAAGCTTGATTCGCCTCGATCTATCACCCTCAAACCAGCGGCCAAGTCAGCGAGCAAGCGGTCTAATCATGGCGGCATTAAACCCGGACTAGTGCGGTCCCTCGAGAATCTAACACGCACTAGGTTGAGGAGCTTCGACTCCGTGGTGGGGGCTGCGGACCACGCCGAATCATACTACGATTCACCATTTTTTATGGTGTGCAGTGCGAAGCGGTCCTGCCTGCGACATAATTATGACTCACCTCGCGTGTGCATGTATGAAGAAAGAAGCTGAGCTCGATCGGCGGGACAATTTGGGCGCATTGGAGGAGGGCGTGGCGTGGCAAAAGCTTCGTTCCGCATTCTATCAACAGCGAGGCTCGAAGATATCAAAGCGAGGAACGTCACGGGCCAAAGCTTATAACGTTGGCGAACTAGTTCTCGCTGCGGACAAGAAAAGGACAAACTCAAGCCCAAATGGGAAGGTCCCTTCATCATCGACCAGGTCTGACGGCGAGCATACCGTCTGTGAAATGCATCGGATAACCGACTCAAGCGAACCCATGGAACACAGCCCGTCTCTGAAGATTCTCGCCCTAGCGACGGACTCCAAGTTCGTTTCCTTCCTCCGTCCACATTGTCTATTTTGCTGTCTTTTATTTCTCTCCTTCCCCCTCCTTCTTCTTAAGCCTTTAGAGGCTCGTTTGCTTTGTTCGCACATATTTGTGCTTGTTGTCTGCGCTCATTATACACAGGGGCTTCTTTACGGAAGCTTATTTATCTGAGCTTCATGCCCAACACATCGTCAAACTTCCGCATGTACCTTTTATTCACCATTATATGCATCGATATGACTTAAGTTTTGGCCAAGCTGGGTTGCGGCTCTGTGCTTACCCCTCGTTCCCGATTGTTCGGCTAGGTGGTAAAGGAGCACCTCTGCGATTATTCTTGCCGGGTCGGCGGATGTGTACCTCGGTGGGTGAAGCAAAGCTAAGCGTTCTTAAGGGAATATTGGTCGGTGAACTGAAAGATGATTTTAACTATTTACCCATCTGCCCCAGATGATTTTTACTTTCATAGCAGCTTTGACATACACTTTAGGGCATGCATCCCATGAAAGGAACCCATACTGGAACTATTCTCACGGAAGATGTTTCTTACTATCCATGTAATATAACATAACTAGTTGGGCACTTGTCTAATACAGCAATAATGACCCTCGCCTTGTCTCCATGCATACGGTTCTTATATAACCACGAGGTATTCGGACACACTCCGGACTATTGGGCCCGGTCGAGCGAAAAGGTCGCTATGACAAGCGATCTACAATCCGGCTAGAAGACATTTTTCATGTCATATTTTTACATAGTCAACTCGACTCATTGTATTCCTCCTCAATGCCATCTAATAGGCTATCTAATTTACAATCTTCTGGGAATACTTGGCGGCCAATTCTACTTGGCGTACACTAACTTATAGGGATCTCCTTCCCATGAGGCCCCAAAGGTCCGACCTCGGGCATGTGGTTTGGGTCAACCAACCGTGTCTGCGTCTTTACCATGGCCCGAGGCCTCCTGGCGCCTTAGACGAGCCGATATCTTCCATAGTCGGAGCGCCGCCGTGCTCCTTGAAGCAACTCTGCCAGCTCCCCAATGCCTTGAGGCAGGAGATAGATAGCCACAAGGCTGTGGCGCCTTTCATCACCTGCGCGGACTCGTTCGTGCAGTAGCCTTGATTCGGGAAAAAGATCACCCGAAGAATGGGCATCTCCTCCTCGGGGCGACCTGTGAGCAAACCTACATACATGTTTATGTTAGTCGCCTTCCTCGCGAACTCTTTCAAAGTTCGCTCAAGCACTCTTGAAAATGCTTGGCAAGCCGCCGATTCTCCTTCTGGTCGGACAAGCTGAGCACGAACATCCTTTAGTTCCTCACCCAGTTTGGTGTTGGCATCTTGGAGGTTATTTTCCTCCTGCCGCACCCTCGTAAGCACGCTCTCGCATGACCTTTAGCTGGCGCAAAACTGTTTCTTGTCCGGATCTAGTCCGGCGCCATCTACAATATTTTTGTCAGATTTACACCTGCCGCACTTCATAAACTATTTATCTTTTGAAGCATATATTACCAGAGGGGTCTCTGTGGCTCCCCCATGGCGGCTAGTCTTGACCTCAAGTTGGGCCTTGCATTCTTCAAGCTCACAGGACGTCGGGTACTCTTTTTGTAAGATCTGCACAACAAATGATCCTTAAATCAGTTATTCTAACTATTTTAAGTATCGGTGGCTCTTGGCAT
The DNA here is from genome assembly GCA_021605205.1 of Aegilops longissima. Lineage (NCBI taxonomy): Eukaryota > Viridiplantae > Streptophyta > Magnoliopsida > Poales > Poaceae > Aegilops > Aegilops longissima. Next base: position 25,615 of record JAHIAM010000541.1, read on the forward strand.
ATATAAGCTGTCAAATTTTCTCACCCGTATGTCCTTTACATCTTTGCTTAGTAGCTCTGGCTAGACCATCTTGGCTGACGCAGTGCGTATCTCCCAATTAAAGGCATTCAAGGCCTCTTGGGAGAAACATGTCGTCACGAAGAACTGTCCGTGGCGCTGTGATTCATGGCGCTCTCCACCTCGGAGTTGGTGGCGTACAATCTGTCGGCATCCTCTTCGGAGGAGCATCCGGCGTCGCCTCGTCTTTCGCCTCCGATTCTGGACCCGGCTTTGGAGCTTTGGTGGCGGAGGTTCGATTGGCAACCTCTCCGGACTCGAGTCCGCGGCGCTCTTTCTGAAAAGAGCATCGGCGTTAATCGCCTTCCGAAATCAATCCTAGGAACATGGTGACCGCCATACCGTTCTTGGCGGAGTTCGATCCGGACCGCACTTCTTTTTTCTTCTTGGGGCGTCTGCTCCTTGTTGGCCGGCCGCTTGAGCTCGGCCTGCCTCGAAGGCACCCCTGCGAAACACCATTGGTATATGGTGATCAAGAAATTAACGCGGATGGGTCATTATCGAGTATTGGGACCTCGGTCTCGATTACTGCGAGGTGGATGTATTCGGGAATGTCGGCCGTAATGGCAACAAAGCATTATCGATGCTAAGTTGGTGGAACACCCGTCGATCAACTCCACCTTTATATCGGATCCTCTTGGAGGTCGGATCGAGGACCGTTCGGATCCTCGGGTTGTGAGAAGCGGGCTGTATCTTCTCCGATCCGGTGCAGTTCTGCGAAAACCATGAAATGAGATATTTAACCACGGGAACATGGATCGGACGGGCCACAAAGATGTTTGCTTACCCAGCCGAGATTATTGAAGAAA
>JAHIAM010000542.1:0-20983 GCA_021605205.1 Aegilops longissima
TGGTGAATATGTGGACTCGTGTGCCACCTAAAAGAGTTACTTGCGATCGTAGTTCAGGATAGCCACGAGTCAAAACTGGCTTCTGCGATTAAACCCCACCACCCTTTGTTGATAATGATGCATATGTAGTTAGTTACGATGTAAGTCTTCTGAGTACATTTGTACTCACATTTGCCTATTTTATGTTTTTGCGAGAGACTTTAGTCTCACTAGTAGTTCAGCGTGGACTTGACGTTTAGCTTGATACCTCAGCTCGATCTTGTGCCCTCGGCGAGATCGGTAGATAGTCGGGCTTCTCAGCCTTTTCATTTGTAGATGTCGTACTCGGACATGGTAAGCTTCGCTTGTGCTTTTGACTTGTATGCTCAGAATGTTGGGTCATGAGACCCATGTTTGTACTATCTCGCTCCTCGGGCCTAATGAATAAATACTTGAGTCGTAGAGTTATGTTGTGATGCCATGTTGTATTTACACATATCGAGCATATTGTGTGTATGTTTGAAATGCTTGGTATATGTGGGATCCAACAAACTAGTTATTATCCTTGGCAGCCTCTCTTATGGGAAATGTAGTCTAGTGCTTCCTTGAGCAATAGTAGGCCTACTGACTGTTCATAGGAGTCACCTATTGCTTTTCTTTCGGGACACTTGGTGGCATGTTTTTCGCCGTTCACGTATACGTCGCCTTGAAATGTCACCGCAGTGACATTGAGTCTGCCTAACTGCTACAGCCGGGTTCCAGTCCTGTTAGCCAGTGCTACTGACGGTTCACCGCAGCTGGCGACATGCTTTCGAAGTTGATTCATATGCACTGTCCCCATGGGTTAGTGCAGCTTTGGGTTCACGACTAGCCATATCGGTCGGGTTCTACATCATATGGATGCTAGCGACACTATCATATCGTGAGCCAAAAGCACAAGCGGTCCGGGCCATGGTAAGGCGACACCATTAGAATACAGATGCGTGAGGCCGCCAGCGATTGTAGGTGTTGCGGCTAGATCAATGTGACTTGGAATCGGGGTCCTAACATCTATCTCCGGCGTGGTGTCCTCCATAAGCTTCGGAGTGACACTTGCGTAGGATCTATTCCTGTTCATGCTCACGTACACAACGTCTAATAGCACCCTCTACTCCTTCTTTATAAAGATGTGGGTCATCCCCAAAATCTTGTCTCAAATCATAGAAAAACTTTTTCTTTTCTTTGGTATGTGAAACTATGTGGTATAAATTTAGCAACAATGTAATTAGCATAATCAGCGTACCATGGAGTACTCTGAAAGTATTATGACATTTAATTGCTCATCGGAAAGCTATCATCAATAGGTAGTGGGTCATCAAGAACATTTTCTAACCTAGACAAGTTATGCGCAACATGGTTCTCGGCTCCTTTATATCAACAATATGCAAATCAAATTCTTGTAGCAGGAGAAACCATCTAATAAGTCTAGGTTTAGCATCTTTCTTTTCCATAAGATATTTAATAGCGGTATGATCGGTGTGAATAGTTACTTTAGAATCAACAATGTAGATGCGAACTTATCACATGAAAATACAAGCTGCTAAAATTCTTTTACTAGTAGCATAGTTTCTTTGTGCATTATCTAGAGTCTTACTAGCATAATGGATGACATTTAATTTCTTATCAACTCTTTGCCCTAGAGCAGCACCTACTGACATAATCAACGGCATCACATAATTTCAAAGGGTAGATTCAATCCGGTGGCTGAACAATAGGTGCGGAGATCAATGCTTTCTTAAGTATTTCAAATGCTTCTACACAATCATCATCAAAGACAAATGGTATATCTTTTGTAATAAATTAGTCGAGGAGAGAAAGTTTGAGAAGTCCTTAATGAACCTCCTATAAAATCGGTGACCAAAAGAAACTTCTTATACCTTTGATGTCCTTGGGACATGGCATCTTTTCAATAGCATCAACTTTGGCTTTATCAACCCGATACCTCTTTGAAACTTTATGCCCCAAGACAATACCTTCATTAACCATAAAGTGGCACTTTTTCCAATTCAAGACAAGATTAGTTTCTTCTCATCTGCAAAACTTCGATCAAGATTGCTCAAGCAATCATCAAAGAGGATCCATAGGCGGAAAAGTCATCCATGAAAACCTACGCAAATCCTTTCACAAAAGTCGAGAATATAGCCATCATGCATCTTTGAAAGGTAGCGGTGCATTACATAAACCAAAAGGCATAAATCTATAAGCAAAAGTACCAAAAGGGCATGTAAAAGTAGTCTTTGATTGATCTTTGGCAAACGACAATTATTTGAGAGAAACGGGATAACCATCTAGAAAGCAATAATGTGTATGTTTGCATAATCTTTCTAGCATTTGATCAATAAAAGGTAAGGGGTAATGATCTTTCTTAGTAGATTTATTTAATTTGCGGAAATCAATTACCATCCTATAACCTGTAATAATTCTTTGCGGGATCAATTCATCTTTATCATTAGGAACAATAGTAATACCTCCCTTCTTAGGGACACAATGGACAAGCCTTACCCACTGACTATCAGCAACGGGATAAATTATACCTGCCTCCAGAAGTTTTAGTATTTCTTTTCTTACCACTTCTTTCATCTTAGGATTAAGCCTTCGTTGATGATCACGAACCGGTTTGGCATCTTCTTCCAAATTTATTTTGTGTTGACATAAAGTGGGACTAATGCCCTTAAGATCATCAAGAGTATATCCAATAATAGCTCGATGCTTCTTGAGTTTTAACTAATCTTTCTTCTTCATGCTCACGAAAGGTTAGCACTAATAATAACATGATATATTTTATTTTCATCAAGATAAGCATATTTAAGATTATCAGGCAACGGTTTAAGCTCAAAGACAGGATCACCCTTGGGTGGAGGAGGATCCCCTAGGATCTCAACAGGCAAATTATGTTTCAGAATAGGTTCCTGTTTAAAGAATACTTCATCTATTTCCCTTCTTTCATTCATAAACATATCATTTTCATGGTCTAGCAAATAATGTTCTAAAGGATCACTCGAATGCGACAATAGAAGCAAGACCAATAATATCATCCTTACTAGGCAATTCTTCTTCACGATTATTTGTTTACTAAACCTAGAGAAATTAAACTCATGAGTCATATCATCCAAGCCAATAGTAACAACATTCTTTTTGCAATAAATCTTAGCATTGCAGTATTCAAGAAGGTTCTACCAAATATAATGGGACAACGACTATCTTGTGGGGAGCTAAGGACAAGAAAATCAGCGGGATATTTAGTTTTCCCACACAAGACTTCAACATCTCTAACAATTCCCATGGCGATATGGTATCTCTATTAGCAAGTTTAAGTGTGACATCAATATCTTCTAACTCAGCGGTGCAATTTCATGCTTAATTTCTTTATATAAGTCATAAGGTATAACACTAGCACTAGCACCCATATCACATAAGGCATGACAACAATGATCTCCTATTTTAACGGAAATAACGAGCCTACTACACGGTCTATGTTTATCTTTAGCGCGAGTTTAGCAATTCTGTGATTCACCAAAGGTTGAATAACATGCCCATCAAACATGCTCCAGTTGAAGATCTTTATATGCTTAATATTAGGTTCTACTTTGACTTGTCAGGAGGTGTATAAGTTCTAATATTGCTTTTTACGAATTTCTGATTGAAGCTTTAACATGATCCTTTATTCTAAAAAGGAAAAAGGTGGTTTCTCAACATAAGAGGTAGGAAGCAATAGATCATTATAAGTAGCGGTCTTTCTTCAACTTTAATAGGTGCAGCTACTTTTACTTCTATGGGAGGATGATATTTAGCCACTTCTCCTTGGGATCAACATAAGTAGCAAGATTCACGAGAAAGAAGCTGCTATCTACGAGTCAAGTCACATTTAGTGCTAAACTTAGAATATGGTATCCATAAAGATTTAACATGTAAGTGCATCTAGTACCTTAGTGATTTTGGTGTATTGAAGACTTATAGGTTAAGGGACTAATGTGTTTATGAGTGACACCAGGTCTATAAGTCTATGAGGAGTTTGATATTACGAGAGAAAGTCGACCCTAAAAATGAAGTTCTTATTTGAAGACTTTGTTTTCTAAGACTTTAGAAGACTTTGAAAGTGAAGAAATTGGTGTGACCTTGAAGACTTGGTATTCATTTGAGGAACATGAAGCGTGAAGACTTTTGTTTTTTGTAGTTTCGTTTTCTCTTTCTTGAGTCATAGGAAACACCGTCTTTGTTAAAAGGAATTAGAAATACTAAGGAAAAATTTCCATGTGATGCTCCACTCAAAATCCTACACCTACAAATCCTTGAGTGAAGCCTTTGGAAATCTCATACTGATTCAGTCAATTTCTTGATGTGGAGACGCAGTTCTTCACAGTTGCTGAGAGGTTGTTCTGGCCCGAGGAGTTAAAATTCCCAGTCTGGATTGCCTACATAGTGAGAACATGATTAGTACGAGGAATTTGAGAGTCAAATTCGACCGTTCTTGTCTTTTGCATGTGTCCCAAATAATCTTATCTACCTATGGTCTCATATCATTGAAGGGCATTTATGTCTTATCATGACTGCTCCTAGGTTATAAATAGCCGCTCCTACAACCACTAGCTGGTTGGCTGCTCAAGAAGAACTTGACACTTGTCATTTGAGAGCAACCCATCCTCCAGGAGACTTTGGCGAAAATCATCAAGTGAGGAAAACCCAAAACCAAACCCTACAAACCCAAAGTGATTGAGCATCATGAAGAGATTGATCCTGCGTGGATCCGGTAACATTACCTTTGAAGGTATGCTTCTTCCAGACGGTTAGGCGTCATGGTCTAGAGCATCAAGAGGAATTGTGGATCACTGGTGACCGAAATGCAATGAAGGTTTGGAAGTAGTGAAGACTTACCACAGTGATTGGGCGAGTTTGTGTGACCTTAGTTCAAGGAGAATCGTGGTGAGGACTTGGTGTCACGACGTGTTTCAGGGCCCAGCGGTGTCCGAGCGTATCAATCCTCAAGTTTAAATACTCAGCCGCTCCAACAGGGACATTGTACAAGAGACAGCAGTTGGAACAGTCTACCAAAGATATTGTCTTCACCAACCTTCTGGTTCTATTTCCTCAACTCTTTCATTTCCTCATTACTTGTGTTGAGTGTTTGTTCATATCTGTGTGTTGAAGACTTTGGTGAAGACTTTCTCAATTTCCTCAGTTCAATGTCTTGATCTGTTATCTTCATCTTGTGTTATCCTATGTTTCAGCTTTACGTACTTTCTGTGATTGTCTTCATTTCATCATGATGACCATGCACTGTATTCTGTTATGCATACTACGAGTACTTATTATCTTTGCAAGTAGTTCTTTGCTATGGAATTTCCTCACTGAAGCAAATTCCTCGTTGAAGAATTCATAAAATTCTGTCATTCCCTCTCTAGTCGATATAGCACTTTCAATTGGTATCCAGGAGCAAGGTACTCCTTGTTACGTGTGATTTCAGTTTAACACACACGAGTTTTAGTTATATGGCAATGGCAATGAAGAAAGTGACGTATGCCCTATCTTTGACGGTCATGATTATCCCAAGTGGAAGGCCATGATGAGGAGGCGCCTCATGGCAATGAGCAATGAGCTGTGGACAAATCAACGAGATTGGTCTTACACGATCTGCATATGTAAGAAAGGCGGTAGCGATGAGCATTCATAAGTACACTTTCGACTTGACATCATGGCGAAGGATATCATCTGTTCCTGCCTATCAAGATGAATTCAAGCGCATTATGCATCTTTGCAATCACGAAGCTTATCTGGACCGAATCTCAAGCGTCTATGAAGGTCAGCCGAACCGTCATGATCCTTGGTTTGAGGATTTCAAGGAATCTCTCAAAGCGATGACTTTGAACCGAGAATCATCATCTTACGCATCATGTCTCATGGGCAAAAGGGTGACAAAGTATTGAATGTTCCTCATCAAGTTTAGTGACGATGAATCTGATGATGATGGATCTGATGATGATATTGAACCCTAGATATACCAAACTTGTTTGCATTGCCACTAAACAACAAGCGGCCTTGGAAAGGTTCAAAACATGCTAGGCAAAAGTAATGATATGTTGGGTGAAGAAATGGATGCGCTTCAAAGCCACATTGAAAATCTTGGAGACTTGATCTAGGTTGTGACAACCTTCAAGGTCATCCACAACACTCTCTTATCGATCATGAGAAGCTTTCTTATGAATTTCTTCAAAAGCAAGATCTTGAAGAAGCTAAGGTGAGTTATGAAGATCTTTAGAAGGGCCGTGATTCATTGCTTGCTCAACAAATCAAGCGCTTCTCGGAAGAATTTGTTCCTCCATGCTTAAAGTGCATTGAGCGTGAATGCGCTAATTCTTCAGGCTGAATGTTCAAATGCTTCAAGCTATTACAAATTCTTCACTTGCCTCTGTTATCACTAATTCCTCATCCGAGGACATTGCTAATATCCTTGACAATGCGAGGGCTGAAGGAATTGTACATAGCGGAGCATGTACAAAAGCCTCAAAAGACCTCAGACTCTTTGTGATGTGCTTAAAAAGTAGATCCTCAACAGAGGAACCCTAGGAAAGAGGTATTGCCTTTGAGAGGAAACTCAATCTTGATGGAACATATTGGAAGCACTGCGGTACCCCAAAACCTCATGGGTTCTTTGCAAAGGGACCTCAGTTGATCCATCTAACTTATCGGCTTTGCATGTGAATCTCCTCATTCTTGATGAGTCATTTGACTCAACTATAAACTGTTCAAAAATCAGAATGGTGAAGTATTTGCTAGATATGTTGGCACTACTGCGAGGAGCAGTTCTCCTATGAAGAAAATCTGGGTTCCCAAAGTGCCTTGAAAGTCTTGGTGAATGTCCTCATGACAACACATGTGAAGAATAGGAACCCCAAATCAAACTCTTCATATGGACCAAATTCTTCATTGGATCCAAGTCCTCCACGTGGATCAAATTCCTCAAAAGGATCAAAGTCCTCATATGATTATCATCGATGCTATAACAACTACATTACATGGTAGAGCTAAGGAGCTATGAATATGTGCATTATTCTTCAAACCATTATGTTCATAAGTCCTCGAAGAATTTCTCTGCTTATTCATATGCTTACCTAACCCCTCTTATAGCAAGCAGAAATGGATTGGCTTCTATGCCACCATTCTCATATGGAGCTCATGAGTGATGAACTCTTTGCCACCCCTTGGGATGTGGGTGGTGAAGAAAAAGAACTAATCTCTTCAGAGGTCAGGTCTCCAGGGCGTGCTTTAACGTGCTGAAGAAGAATTTCTTTGGGGGCGACAAAATTGCACGAAAGGGCCTTGAGCTAATCATGAAGAAATGAACTTTCATTTCACATCCTCATCTTTGCTATATCTGTTTCTGCTTGATGAAATTCATCGATGAAATTGATATCATATTCTTCAGCGATGAAGTATATGAGATCGTAAGTTACACTAATTCATTCTGCGGATGATCAACCAAAGCCAATGAGTGGGTCCTCGATAGTGGATGTACAAATCCACATATTTGGTGACAATAATCTATTGATGGATGCTCCCTTATCACCGTCACATCTGAAGCATATCATCTTTCTTGACAAAGGCAAAAAAGTCGGTATTGGGTCTAGAGTAAGGTTGCGATCTCTAAGGACATACACATGGACAAATTCATGCTTGTTGAGTCCTTAGGATACAACCTCATGTCGATCTCAATGCTTTGTGATCTTGATATGGTTGTTGTCTTTGGAAAGATATCATTGTGTTGTGATTATGGGCTGATAATTCCAAAGTCTTGAAGGCTTTAGGAGAGGAGACTTGTATATTGTTGATTTCTCTACGGGACCACAACTAGCCCGTGTGCTACTTGCAAAAGCTTGAAGGCTGGCTATGGCATCGGCGACTTAGTCCATGAGCATGAGGAATTTACACGCTTGCGAAGAAGAAGCATGTCATTGGCATTGAAAATGTCAAATTCCTCAAGGATCACTTGTGTGGAGCACGTGAAGCTGGAAAATGACCAAGGCCAAGCATCCGGTGAAGACTATCATGACCACTATCGTCGATCGAATTGCTTCACATGGACCTCTTTGGTCCTAATCATTACTCGTGCAGTCACTAATGATGCATCTCTATATAGCTTTGTTATTGTTGATGATTACTCTCGTTACACATGGGTACACATTGTCACTTACAAACATGAAGTGAGGAAATCTTCAAGCGATTTTCCTCGAGGGCTTCAACCAACTTTGGTGTGAAGATCAGAGCACATCGGGAGTGACAATGGAACTGAGTTCAAAATTCGGTCTTGATGACTATCTTGATGAACTTGGTATTACTCATGAGTTATCGCTCCTTATACTCCGGACAAAATGGCGTCGTGGGCGGAGCAGAACTCTTGTTGAGATGGCTCGCACTATGCTTGATGAATACAAAAGCCTCATCATTTTTGGATTGATGCAATTGATACGCGTGCACATCATCAGCAGTATATCTTCACAAATTCTTCAAGAAGACTGCCTATGAACTCCTCCACGACAAGAAACCCAATGTGAGTTATTTCAAAGTCTTGATTGCTAAATGTTGGATTAGAGATCCTCATCACAATGCTAAATTTGCGCTGAAGGTTTATGCTTGAATTCACGGAAAGGACCTACACACCTCTGAGTCTTCAACAATGTTTTTACAAGATTGTTGAAGCTATTAGATGTCTTGATTCGATGAAACTAATGGCTCATAAAGATAGCACCTTTATACATGATAGATGAACCATCACACGAGAAATCTATCAAGTTCAAAGCTGATGAGGTGTAATTCTCTTTGAAGAATCTGCTGAAGAATTCATTCCGAGAATGTGAAGAATGTCGGTGATGCACACGAAGATAATCTTTGAAGAAAATGGTCTGAAGAAAATCTTGATAAAATTCCTCGGCGACAACCACTCATCCTCGCGTTGCAAAAGAAGTGCAAGTTGACAAGATCATCGATGACATTGAAGCACCAGGTCCTCTCACATGCTCAAAAGCAACATTTATCTAAATTTTGTGGGCACTATGCTTTTGTCTCTATCACAGCCCACTAAGGTAGATGAAGCATTTACGAACTGGTGGATTCAGGCCATGCAAGAAGAATTACATCGATTCGAGCTCAAGCGCATGGACGCTGGTCAATGGTCGAGATCCTCACAAGCATAATATCATTGGCACAAAGTGGATCTGCATAACAATCAAAATGAAAATGGCCTTGTGGTGAGGAATAAGGGCGACTTGTAGCTCAAAGGCTACACACAGGTTGAAGGAATTGACTTGATGAAACTTTTGCTGTGTTGCTAGACTTGAGGATATTGCATATTACTTGCTTATGCTAACCATCATAATATCACTTTATATCAAATGGATGTGAAAAGTGCATTCCTCAATGGTAAGCTTGAGGAAGAAGTATATGTTACTCAACCCCGGTTTTGAAGATCCAAAGAATCCCGACAAAGTCTTGAGACTCAACAAGGCCCTCTATGGCCTCAAAGCCCCCCGGGCATGGTATGATACTTGAAGAATTCTTAGTGAAGAATGGCTTCACACCGGTTCACTCGACCTACTCTCTTTACTAAATCTTATGATGGTGAGTTTTGTGTGTGCCAAATATCGTTGATGATAATATCTTTGGCTATCTTGACCAATGTTATAGTGATGAATTTGCCTATATGATGAGTGAAGAATATCAAATGTCTATGATGGGAAGTTGAAATTCTTCTTAGGTCTTCAAATTAAATCAACAACACAATGGCATATTCATATCTCGGAGAAATACCTCAAAGGATGTTACGAGGAAATTCGGCATACAAAGATTGCAAGGCGTCAAAATTCCTATATACCCACAAATAGCCACCATCTATGCAGCATGAAAATGGTATTGACTTGATCACAAGGTATACCGCTCCATGATTGGTTCTTTATTGTACTTATGTGCATCTAGGCGGATATAATGCTTAGTGTTTGCATGTGTGCGATTTCAAGCTACTGCAGAGGAATCACACCATAAAGGCTGTGAAGCATATTCTTGATATCTAGCTCACACACCACTAGGATTATGGTACCCCAAGGGCTCTACTTTTGATCTCATTGGATATTATGACTCGACTATCTTTGGTGATCGTGTGGACCACAAGTCAACATCTGGTACTTGTCATTTCCTCGGAGACGATCTTTGATGCTGTTGGTCCTCGAAGAAGCGAACTGCGTATCCACATCGCTTCTTGGGCGTGAGTACATTGCTGCTGGTTCTTCTGTGCTCAATGCTTTTGTGGATGAAGCAAACTCTCAGGGCGGCGGCATCAACGTGAAGAATGTGCCTCTCTCTCTGTGACAATGAGAGTGCCATCAAGATTGCTCTAACCAGATTCAGCACTCAAAGACAAAGCACATTCAGATTAAGTCATCATTTTTCTTCGCGATCATGTGTTGAAGGCGACATCTTTATTGATCATGTGAAGGCGAAGAACAACTAGCCGATATCTTCACAAAGCCCTTGGATGAAGAGATTTAGCTGGTTGCGGTGACGAGCTAAATATCTTAGAATCTTGAATGTTCTTTGAAAAGGACACTCATCCTAACACTACATAAAATTGATGACTTAGATGTGCAGCACATAGAGAACACGTTTTCTTCAATCAATGAACAATAACACTCTAAGTGTGAAGAGAAATTAATGAAATTTGATTCTCGAACCCTCGACAATTATGCATGCAGTCATCATTCTTATCTGATTGGGACACGCCACCACCAAAGTTGAAGATCTTCAATTTGGTTTTTCCTCGATTTTGAAATTCTTCAGTTTTCAAATTCTTCAACTTTGCAAAAATCTTCAACATTTCCGTTGTCTTTTCTTCATTGGCTATATATATATATGGGTTTATGTCCTCTACAGCATTCACTTATGGCTATTTCTTCAAGTTGCATTTTCTGCTAAGTGAATGTGATCGGACCCTTCCCCTCTATTCTATACCAACCCAATCTATTCTTGAAATTCTTCATGTAGTTCTATTTGAAACTTCGTTCAAAATCTTCTTTGTAATCCTTGTCATTTGGAAGAAATTGCGAGCGGAACTTTAACTTATCTTATCCAAATTTTCGGCTTTGCCGCTCAAACCGTTCCGCTTCCTACGATGACTTATCTATTCACCCACGATCTATCGATCTCCACTTTTCGATTACGTGGGTGACACATATCAAACGAATGAGAAGAATTAGAGGCACGTTCGTCCAAAATCTTGAGTGCGAACAGATTTTTCACCGTGTATATATACCCCATCTCCCCTCCTCACTTCCTGCTTACTCACACTCTACGCTCTCTCTCTCGCTCGAGCTTCTCAAACCCTAAGCGCCCGCTTACGCTACTCACTTTGATTCTCAAGCCTTCACGAAAATCTTCAAAGGTGTTTATTCTTCAAATCTTCACACATATGAACACCTCAAAGCGTAATATTATGAATTAATTAAGTTTCTCTAAGCAATGATTTTTCTTCAAGATTCACTCAATTGTGTGTGGATCCTCGATCTATACAACTCTCGGAACCTAAGACAAGAGCAGCTTAGTGAAATTCTTCAAGGCTCTTCTAGTCAAATTCCTCAAACTTGTTTTTTTAAAAACCTTACGAGAATGCATATGACCTCTCAAATTCCTCCGCAACTATACTTTCTGTTCCACGACATACTCATGTCCCGATTTTGAATCACTAGAGTTCTCATCAACTTAACTCATTTGCGGCATTCTCTCAGAAGAAAAGTTGCATACTTCTTGAGGAGAATTCGATTGTTCAAATTCCTCATTTGAAGACTATGGTACGTGATGCGAAGCCCCGAGAATGGAGGAAAAGGCCGAGGTCATGGTTGCTTTTGAAATACCGAGGACATATCTTGACTATTGCTACACACTTGATGAGGCCAAGTTAGGAAGGAGAACAAAAATCAAGCGCAAAGTGTCATCTAGGAGGATTGAAAGGAGATGGGCGAAGGAATGGAGGAATACTGATATGTTACTCCAAAGTATATGAAGAAATTGCACTAAATCCTCCATGCCCAAGAGCTCCATTGGCTTTTGGCCAAGAAAGGCGAGGCCCTTGACATCAAGCGTGGTGAGGATTTTCATGAAGAATGGGCCAGGCGCCAAGCCAAGTTGGCGAGACAAGCCAAAAGCGATGAGAAATTCAATGAACTAGCTACTATGCTCTCTCACTTGCTGAGGGCCCTGTCAAGCCCAGAAAATCAATGGCAAAGAGCCAGCGCACAAGCCAAGTGCTTCATCAGCAGTGCCATCACGTCCAAAATCCTCGGCAATGCCCTCACAGCGAATCTTCAATGCCCTCACGGCGATTCACTCATCTGCTCCTGCTCCTCCCAAATCCTCAGCTCCTCCTCCAAAGTCCTCAGGCGAGCTCCTCCAAAGTCCACGGCACTTTACATTACGGCCCGGCCGTGCCAAAGGAGCTGCCGAGCATCTCTATTGCCTACGGTGTCTGAGCAAGTTCCTCGGCTGCGCAAATTATTCATCGAGGCCCCACTGCCACTGCTGAAGAAAAAGGCTTGGCTGGTTGAGGCCCTCGGTACTCCGAAGAGAAAGCAGGTTGCCTTCCAAGTGCCGATCGATGATTGAAGGCGATGAACTAAATCTAATCGAGATCGCCGAGCAGACAAGAAAAGGGCACGCTAGAGCCAAAAGGCACACAACTATGCTACTTTTTGGATCAAAGGCGATCCTCGAGTACATTGATCTACTGGCACAAGATCCAGACCACCCCTATACTGATTTTCATTTGACTCACGACCAAAGTCACATCTTTGAACCATTTCATCTGCGAAGAAATGGAAATTTGAGAAAGGCTGGCCGGATCAAGAAAGGCTCGATTCGGGGAAGAGAAAGTTCTGACGAGGAAAGATGTTGTCGGAATGACACCGGATGATCTTCTCAAAATCCGATCTGAAATCAAAGCCTTCGGCGATGACTTTGATGCCTACTATCTTGATTGGCAAGAGCCAAAGTCAGATTTGTAAACCTGACCAAGAAGTTCACAAATGTTGCAGCTCCAACGCAACAAGAAGTTCCTCTGGTGCGGAGCTTCTACTCAGCCTCTTGAAAGAACACCACCAACACCGGTAACTTTCAACTCTGGCGAAGACAATGCTAGTTCGAATTTGAGTGACTCCATTCCGCCGGCCGAAGAAATTGCCAAGGCATCCACTAGTGAATGCGCTGAAAAGCCCGAAGAAGTCGAGAACGCTACTCGATTCTTTGAGAAATCAAGCAGATTCCTCGGCTCCTCCCGCGCCTACACCAACTCCTATCCTTCCATACGCCGGATCGCGATCTTGAAAGACCAAAGGCTGTAAAGGCGAAAAGAAAAGAAAGTATCAACTGCCCGAATCTTCAGCTCAGAAGATGAAGCCTATGACAAGCTCTTTTGAAAATTCGATTGATCTTTCCAATTTCCTCCATTCCATCAAGGACCTTGTTCTTTTGGTGAAAATATGAGATCCTAAGCGGATCGATGAAGAAAATCGATGCTGCTTCGTGAGAGCAGATTGATGAAAGAAATTGAAGTGGATCGATCCCTTCAACACCAACCATTTCCTCGCCATGATGCCTCGGTTCACGGTGAAGAAGTTGGCGGTGAAAAAGTGAAGAAGATGTGGATATTGGAAGCACAGCGCGGTGATGAGCGATGACTTTTGGGACGGTCGGCATCCAAATTCCCCACTCTTCACTCCAATACAACAAATTCCTCAATCCCTGCAGCAGATTTCAAATGGGCTCTGAAGAAACTCATCCCACCTCGTCAGTGCATGAAGAAATTCCAGCCACTAGTCTTTGAAGAAAGCTGCTCTTGCTACTCCTTTGAACACACTTGGTGCATATGAAGAGGAACGAAAATCCTCGATCGAAGAACTGAGATTGCGATTCTGAGGTTGTGATGCAACTCATGACACTCCTTTGCCAAGCCAAAGAATCCGTTCTCAGCGAAGCAAAAGTTCAAGGTGAAGATTTCTTGTGAGCATGTATTCTTCGACTACAACCCATATGACTCTACGCTCGCATAAGGAAGAGGCGTTTACGGACTGCTAGTCAAGCCAACTTCTATTCCTCGTGTGCTATTCAACAAAGACAAAGTCTTGATCATACATATTCCTCATGTGGACATGGAATCTCTGCGAGCTTGAGCGGTCCTCGGTGTTCTTCACGATCTTTGGTTTTCTGAATTTCTACAACGACATCTATGATTGGAATGAAGAACTCATTCTTCAATTCTATCTGCCTTGCACATCACGGAGATTAAGAAGATGTGAACTCATAGAGTCTTGGGTGGATGACGAGAAAATACTCACTACAAGGCACCAACAACTGAATTGCCGTGCCCTCACTCAGTCCTCCTTTGATGGTGCTCGTTGCATCTCAGTGAACCTAAGCACAAATCACTACATGCAAGTTACAGTGAAGCCTTTGAACCGGGGCAGGCCCCGAACCAAATTCCTCGTCAAGGAATTACTATATGCCTCGGACTGTCTATCGCATTTTTGCGAAGACAAATGAGTCCCATCAAAGGCCATGACTCAAATGATGAAGAAGTCGTTGGCATCATGAAGAATATGCTTTTCAATATCATTCATGGCGTTCCGTCAACTTCCATGATTTCTTCATGAGGACTACGGCAAACATTGCTATGTCACCTTTTGAGCTAAAGCCTTATGCCATGGATTATGAGGTTCATCAGGGCAAGGTCTTCACTCAATTACAAGGCTGATACTACGAACCACTGCTACTACTTGCCTCCAATTGAATTCCTCAAATGGACATTTTCCTCGGTGATGACAAAGGCAAGGCAAGCTGCTGTGATAGATGAAAGCATTCATCCATTGGATGGTCAATTTAAACAGGCTGCATCCTACTCCACCAATGATGACTACGCACACATGACTACGCGCCAACATCTACGCTAAGCAAAATCCTCAAACACTACACCCAAGGTGATGGTGATCGTGAGTTACTCCTCGGTCTTCATCGGAAGGTTGATCGCAATCATAAATGGGTCAGCGTCGGTTTGGTTCAATTCTTCACAACATGACCTCAACACACAATGCTGTGAAGAAAAACCAATACTACCTCCATGAAACCTTCAACCGTACACAGGCTGTTCTATCTCATCTCTACAATCAGAGAAGATCTGAAGAACATGGGTCTCAAGGAAGAATTTGGTGATCGCACCTCCACGAAGAAATTCAAGAAGGTCAAGGTTCCTTCCTTGGTGGCCAGCTCCTATTCTTCATCAGCGACGATGAAAAATGAAGACTTGGGCGACCTGCGGCGAGACCCTACTCGACAACCGACCACGACAACTGGCGGCTCCTCCATCAACTTGATATTCTTGATGCGTTAGTCCTCGGTTTGATCCTTTTGGTCATTCGATGACAAAGGGAAATTTAGTTAGTCTTCAGCGGGTCTATTATATGGGCGTTTTTGCTAAGTTACAACTCTCGTTCTTACGAAACTTTTATTGGATCGAGTTGTAATCTTAAACCCGATGGTGCTCGATACTTTTGATGTGTTCCTCTGCATGCTTATTCTTCGTTATATGTTAATACGCATCTCTGAATTACATCGATCACCATATTTCATCATGCATTTCAAATTCTTCATATTATATGTCAAATCGTGTATGAATTAAAAGATATAGGGAGATCTCCATGATTCAACTCTTCAAATGTGCATTGCCTCAAAGAAAATTCCTCACTATGCACATCTTCAAGGGAGTTCTTCTATATCTTGCAATCAAATTCCTCAATATCGATATTTACACTTCATATGTTTATCCCGTTGAAAACTTAACTTATATTGTCATTAATCAACTGTAACACCCGAGAATCATGCTTCTGATAATCCCTTTTAATGATGCCTTGTCATCATTATTCTTATTGCTAATCTTAGTTTCATTCTAATCCAACGGATCTCAAAGTCAAATTAAAGTCAAAATTCAAACTACTCAAATATGAAAACTAAAATGTTCAAGGTGTGGAAAATAATCCCGTGAAATTTGTCATGTTGGAACCAACCTCTTTTGGATTTAAAAGTGCCCACAGAAATTATTTAGTGATCCGGCAACATTTAAAATTGGCCTCTTAAATTTCTAAAATAGTTGGACAACTACTTTTGACCTTAAACTTTTGTGACTCTTAGAAATAATGTGCGATTTATGTGACAAGTCTCATATCTAATAAAACTCATTTAGTTTTGCGGTTTAATAGAAAATAGTAGCTAAATTTGAAACAGAAAATAAAATGTGTGAAAGGAAAAGAACTTACTTGCTGGACCAAGCGGCTCGGATGAAAATAAACCGTAGCTCGAGATGAAAATGTTTTCTACATGAAAGTTGCTCGAGCAGCCGAGGCGAATCCGGATCATGGTCCGTTTGTCACATACACACTAACCTATCGAACCTGCAACTTTTCCCCTCGGCTCCTCTGCTGCAAAACACGGGATACTTTCCGGATGTTTCCCCCTTCACCAGTATCACCTCCTCCTGACATTAGGTCACCTCTAGCACGCGTATTGCCATGTTACGCTTTGTGATACTTTGATTGCTCTGTTATTTATTGTGTTCCCCCTCCGTTACTCCTACGATAGACTCAAGAGACCGATCTTGCGATGCCCACGTGTCGAGACTCGTCACCCAGCGACCCTCCTTGTCACGAGCAACGAGGCAAGCCCCTCCCTTGATCACCGGATATCGCCTACTCTTCTCTATCTTGCTTGCATTAGAGTAGTGTAGCATATTACTTCTTTGAGATACTCCTATCTTCTTGCATACCTTTGTCCTTGTTATACATTGTTACCTTACTTGCAATCCTATATGCTTAGTATAGGATGCTAGTACTTTCATCTGTACCTACATCCTTGTAAAATCTGCCATGCTATACTCTTTGGCTGTGATCACTTGGGAGGTGATCACGGGCATATCTATATCTTTGCACTATTACATACAATGATATTTGTTAGGAGATAGAAATTGAAAGGGCGGGTGGCTCCATCGGTAGAGGTGGGCACTGGGTTCCAGCGGACCCCGGCCCACTTTGTGGAAGGCGGGCAGCAAGGGAGGTTGAGACTACACAGGTGAGAGGTGGGCTGGCCTGTTCGGCGTTCGCGGATACTTACACTGCAGCTCGAGGTCTTGGTATTTGATCACAGGTTAGCTCTGAGCTTATCTGCACTAACCATCTCGGGAGTAGTTATGGGTATCAGCGTCGTGGTATCGGCCAAGCACTTGAGGGCGTCGGCGGAGGCGGCGCCGCCCGGATTGGATTGGAGCACTGTTAGGCTAGAGTGCGCTTCCGGCGTGTCATAGCGTCTTGAGGTGTGCTTTCGAGGCGATGGGCCCGGACCCTCGGCTTAGGTTTAGACGGCGTGTTGGCCTCTCTGTTGTGCCTAGGAGGGCTGCGGCGTGTTGATCTTCAGCGGCGGGCATGACCCGGAAAGTGTGTCCGGCCAAATGGGATCAAGCGTCTTTGGGTAAGATGGTGCACCCTGCGAAGTTAATCTATTCGGATAGCCGTGATCTTGATAGCGGACGACTTGGAGTTGTACCTTGAGCTTATGACAACTAGAAGCGGATACTTGATAAAACACACCCTTTCAAGTGCGGATACAACGGTGGTCGCTCTCTCTTAGGGATATGAGGAGGGATCGCGGGTAGGATGTGCTATGTGATGTTACTTGGAGGACTTGATTGTCCCCTCCTACATTTGCAAGGCGGTGTCGAGCGTAGTCTTCGTTAAGACTAGCTATCCCCTCTTATTCTAGCTTTTCTGCGATCAGTCCACTTTTGGCCTTTACATATATCCATGCATATGTAGGTGTAGCTCCTTGCATTGCAGTACTTTGGATGAGTACTCACGGTTGCCTTGTTCCCCTTTTCCCCTACCCTACTTTCGATTGCTTGCAGCCAGACGATGGAGCCGGAGCGGGCATACCCGTCGATGGCGACTACTACTGGAGGTGCCTACTACTACGTGCAGCCCAGCGGCGGCGACGGGGGGTAGCCTAGGAGGATCGAGGCGGGAGGCTGCTCCTCTTTCGTCATATCGGTTTTGTGCTAGCCTTCTTAAGGCAAACTTGTTTAACTTATATACTGTACTCGAGATATTGTTGCTTCGGCAGCTTCGTCTATGATCGAGCACTTGTATTCGAGCCCTCGAGGGCCCTGGCTTGTATTATGATGCTTGTATGACTTATTTTATTTGTAGAGTTGTGTTGTGATATCTTCCGTGAGTCCACGATTTTGATCATACACATTTGCGTGCATGATTAGTGTCTGATTAAATCGGAGGCGTCACAAGTTGGTATCAGAGCCATTTGCTGTAAGAATCCCCTTCCACACTCCTTGGCGAAGTCGAGTCTAGACATTGCAAAACTTTTACTAACTTGGTTGTGTACCTTACGGGCCCCGTCGCCATCGGGTGGTATTAGGATCTTTTACTCCTCGATCTTCACTCTGGGATTACGAACTCTCTTCTATTGGGTTAAGCGATTTTGCTAAAACAAAACTAACTTTAGGTTCTGTAAGTACTTTCTCCGGAGAGCCCTCACTTGAGATGATAAATGCCTAATCGGAAGATTCGAAGATACTCTCTGTTGTTCTCTCGAGACCTTGTGCCCATCACTTTTGCTATACGACCACCGATAAATCCGTATGGAAAACTACTTACACTTGCCATTCATCTGATCATCCCCATTGATCTTGTTATTACAAGATACCCAAGTTTTCTCTATTGTTAGAGATACTTTGTGCCTCTTGCCTAGCAGTTCTTTGCCACATGAACACCTTCAAATAAAACCTCGCACTTGTCGAGTATCCGCTCATTCGATTGTTCATGTGTTTCACAAAAGACTTCAAAATACTATTCGATCTTAGAAAATCCTGGAGCCTTTGGCTCTTGAAATTCTTACTTGCTTGCATTATGGTTAAACCCATAAGTCTCGTAGTCTTATTGACATTCCTTGTCATTATCATTTTTAGTCTGTTGACTCAATATGTTTCTGAATACACATAATCATCATTGATCCTTATAAATTACTTTTACGGCTGAGCTGCCATTCTTTTAAGCTGGAATTGGTTCTCGACCAATCCAATTGTCGTTGATTGTACCCTAAGGCTATTCAACTTATCCATCCACGATCGAGCATTACTCTTGATCCCTTGATTTGAGAATCATAATTCCTTTGCATTTGACAATTGAGTTAGTCGAGGTTGTTTCTATAGTTTGATCTCCTTGCATTCTTCTTCCTCTAGTTGAGTCTTGATGCTCCGTCGGCTCCTTGTGGAACACCGGATCCTTTGTTGGATTTTATGTCGACAGCGCCTTCATAGTCGATAACCTTGTGAGCCTTTCCTCGATACATAATGCCTTTGGTAAATTGTATCCTCTGCTTTCTCAACCATGCTCGCCTTGAGCTTGAGTTAATTATTTCTAAAGATTCGGTATATGATTCCAAGAAGCCCCTATGGGTTGAACATATGCCTTCACTAAACCGTGAGAACTTCGGCAGTTTTCATGAGTCATACACTTACGGTATTTTGCGGATAAAATTTCAACACTACAACTTCCTCGAAGGTGAGAAGTGAATGAAGGGTTATGCATTGGGAAGTGAATTCGACCTTGAACTTTGTGTTCATGCCCATGGACGCGATGTAGATCTTATCATTAAAGCTTCTCTTAAATTAATTATTCCTTTGGTATAAGTTCCTCTTATATCTGGGATCGGCCTTTTGCAATCATGGTTCCGACCATGTTCTCTTTAAATATCATTTCTCGTGCAAGTTTAAGCACTTGTCTTGGTGAAACAATACCCAGTCAACTTCTACTTTGATCATCGCCGAGTGTACACCATATCTCGAGATTATCATGGAAGCGCATAACTTCTTATGAGTTCTTCATTAAGTGCTACCGTCCCTGATTCAATTTTCGGGCTCACGAGTTATTAAACACTCAAAGACATAGATAAATGTAGGAGTCCGCTCTACGGTTCAATAACTCTTGAAAACTTCTATAAATGCGAGTTTGTAACCGATCAATCGCCATTCCTAGCCTGTTTGGCTATATCTTGGCGTGATGATTTTAAGCGTGCTACTGGTCCTTCTTCTCGGAGCACAATTTTGACGATGAACTAACCTTACGTCGATCCTCATCGTCATATCATTTCGCCTTGAACAACAAGCTTGGTTTCGAGTTTGTGGCGTACCCTTGGTTCTATAACCTTTCACTTCATCATTACTATGACTTGATGTAAAGCCCTATCGATTACATCTTCATGAACTCTCGCGACAAAGGTGTCGTGATCATCACCATTCTGAGCTCATCAGGATATCAATTGAATTCATGATGAGAAATACCATCCTTGCCCTCGAGGAATTGTATCATCATCGACCACTTTATTGCCTTCCCACCAACACAAGCTTCTTCATGTTTGGTGTTATACCTTCAGGTTCCTTGCTATCCGAGCAATTGTTCTTCCTTACCTTGAAATTACCATACTTTATGTCAAGAATGTTACGAAATTTGTTCCACCTCTTGAGAATTCTTGACATAGAAATACTTCTCACCATCACCATTCTTTCTTGGTCCCGTGTTAAATCCAACAAGTGGGCCGGTGTTGTTTGGATTCTTTCCTTCTAGCAACCCTATTTTTTCTAAGTTAATGGTCGAAGGTTCATTCTTAGGCTATCGATTATTGAATCACCATTACGACATTGGTCGTGCAACCCAACCCATCAGGCGCACCTTTCAACCAATGTTTACTTGTATGTCTTCCTCGAGCATACTTCCTTATATCATTTGATCGACAAATGTTATCTCCTTATTCATAATTGTGGAAGTCCATCTTTTGGGAATCTCGGTGAATTGCGTTGAGTCTGAACACCTCCTTGTCCTCTCCT
>JAHIAM010000543.1:0-44470 GCA_021605205.1 Aegilops longissima
CTCGTGTGCCATTTGGTCCCTGCCTTCAAGCCGCCAAACCTTCCAAAGGCGGCGCATCTACTCAAAGCCGGCTCCTAGCTGCCGGCTCTTCAGGGTAGGAAGCTGATCGAGCTTCTCGTCCTCTCTTCAGCCTCGAAGCCCAACCAACAGGGGACTACTTCAGAGTAAATGACAGCGAGAGCCTAGCCGGCTCTCCACAGGCCCTTCTGAAAAAATTGCAGACGGTCGAGCCCTCAAGCATCAAGGCGTGGGCCGCCTTCCCTCGGTGGCTGTCTCCCAGGCCCGGCTACCGGCGGAGGCAGCTGACCTAAAACCTCTGGGAGGAAGGCCTGAGGCCGACTCCCAGAAGCCCGACCACAAGAGGGCCGACTCGAGGCCCGGCCACGAGAAGGGCGACTCAAGCCGGCCTCAGCGGTGAGGCCGAGACCGCACCCTCAAACTTTGCACCCACATAACAGCGATGAAGCAGGCGTGGCTCACGGTGAAGTCTGCCACCCCGAATCCGGGCCAGCGCATAGCCACCTGATCTGGCCGTCTGGGCGGCCATCACCCGTCCGGCGCGACACTGTTGCCATGTTGACCATGATGTCACGCGCGACAGGTTCACCAGCGGTGGGGTGTCACATCCCTAGATTCTGGTAGTGCTCTAGGCTAGCTTCATGTGTGTATCATGTCTATATTTTTGAAACTTGAATTGAGGAATTTTGAAAGCCTCAAAAACTTAATTAAAAGCAGGGCAAAGAACCCTAGAAATCTCATTCTATGTTCCAAGATATCCTTTTGCAATGTTTGAATTTTGGCAAGAGCTATATATCAAACCAAAATTTAGGAACATTTTTAAGGAATTATTTTGGGACTTTGAATTTAAATCAATACTATTTTTGAATTTGAACTTATATTCAAATATATACTGAATATATGTTCAAATAAGCTGAAACAATTTTATGTGCTTTTGTATATTTCCATTGTGCTAAATAAAATGTTAGAGAATTTTATCCTTGTCTTTGAATTTGTTTTATTTAAAGCAGTGGCAAAAGGAAGTAAATTAAACAAAACAGAAGAAAAATTTAAAAAAGCGCGAAGACCTGTCCATCGCTCACTGGCAGCCATTGGCACTTTTTATTAGCCCAGCCCACGAGGGGCAAGGTTGTCTTCAACCTTGTGCTTGCTTGGCAGCCTTGCAAGCCTGCCCGACCGCCCACCTCACCTTGGCCGTGTCGCTCTCCGTCAGCCCAATCCGCGCTGGAGGCGCCTCGAAGCCCTCTCGCCTCTCCCTCACTCGCTGCACTCTCTCCCCTCCTCTGCCTCTCCTGCGTGCAGCCACGAGCAGACACGCCGCCCACGATGCGCGTTCGCCCGCTACTGCAAGCCTCCCCTATGCCCTAGACACGCTCCTGTGATCATGAAGACTCCCTCGTCCTCTCCACCGAGTCACGCACGCGCGGGTGCCGAAACGCCCGCCGCCACCGTCGTCCTCAACTCCGGTCTCGAGATCGCCCGGTAATGCCCGGCGTCGTCCGACCTTCCCGAGCCTTGAGATCGTGCTGCAACCGCTGTGAGCTCACGAACCGATCCCCCTCCTCCTCCTGCGCGCTCATACTCTAGCTCCGTTCCCCACCTCCTTGAAACTAACCGCCGCCCCGAATATCGCCGTCGTCGTTACGGTGAGTAACGCCGCCTATGAGCACCGGTTGAGTTCCTGCTGCCCGTAGCCTCTGCCCGTGCTCTTCGTTCGCTCATCGAGCTGCATCCCAGCGCCCGTGCTTTCCCGAACTCCGGCCACCGCCCTTGAGCTTGCCAGGCGGCTCGGGCCACCAACCCACGCTTGCGGATGGATGCGGGTGAGCTCCGGCTCCCAGGTGCCCTCCGCCGCTTCGTTTGGCTGGGAGAAGCGAACCGAGCCCTCCGTCGCGCTGTTGCCACCGGCGGCGAGCCATGCCGATGGATTAGCCGATTGACGGTGACCCCCTTGGTCGCGGCGTGCGGGCCCGCCCGTAACCAAGTTAGTTAGGGTTAAATTTTAATTAGGTTAGTTAGTGTAATCAGCGACACACGGGACCTTGGTCGAGTTGACCTGGACTGCCCGTTGACTCATTAGCGTCATGATGATGTGGTGGCGATAATTCATTTTACTGGAATTAGTTTAACTCTAAATACTTAGAAATTCGAGAAAATGTTTAAAACTGTAAAATTCATATAAATTCAACGTAACTCCAAATGAAATAAATTATATATGAAAATGATCAGAAAAATCAAATCTATCCATCTGTACCACTTTCATGCATGATTGAACAAGTTAACCTCACTGAATAGGATGAATCATGATTAGGGCAATTAATGAACTAGCATTTGGAGTTGGAGTTTAACCTTATGCGAATTCCACTTCAATTAACTTGGCTTCTTTGCTGCATTAGGTCAATTCAGTTCCTTAACATGACATGTCATTCATTTGTTTGTGCATTGCATTGGTGTGTTTCTTCTTGTTTGTCGGTGGTTGTTCCCTCTCGATGGCGTGGTTTCGACGATGAGATCGATGACACTATTGAAGAACTATATAATCTTGACGATGCCGGGCAAGCAAAACCCCTTGTTCATTCGATACAATCCCACTCTCTCGCTCCTACTCTCTTTTCTTTGCATTAGGACAACAACAATTCATACATTGCTTGCTGCGGTAGCTGAACCCCTTTATCCTCTGCATGACTGTCATTGCCACGATAAATAGATGAAACCCACTAGCATGAGTAGGAGTTGTTTGAGCCACGATGTGCCTACTCATTCATGCTTGTTTGTCATGCACTGCTATTGCTTAGAGTTGTGTCGGTTGATTCATGGGAATGAATTGGAAAGTGGTGAACATGTCCTCTTGTGTGTGAGCTAAGTGTGTGAACACGATTTGGTAAAGGTAGCGGTGAGAGGCCATGTAGGAGTACATGGTGGGTTGTCTCATTGCAGCCATCCTCGAGGAACTGAGTTACGTGTTTGTGATCCATGAGCAGTTACTACCACACATTGGGTTCGGTAACTTCGACCCCTCTCGACTTATTAATCAAGCTGGATCTCTGTCCGGGAGTTGCAACTAGTTTACGGTGTTTGTAGGTAGTGTTAGTAGTCTAACAAGTGGCACCCGATGCAGGTGGGCTTGGAGACGAGACTAAACGCGATGTACGGTGTACCAAGTGGCACCGGTTGGTCGGCTTGGGAACCCTGCGACATCGTTTGGGGCCGTGGCGACACCCGGCCGAATCTCCTTGCGGATGGAACCGAATAGGCGATAAACACGGGACGAGAGACTTGTGTGGTTAGTCGGTCGTGGCCGACTCCTCTCGTGGCTTCCACTTGAAGGTTGCGAGGTACATAGCGATGTCTGAGGCGATAAGTGGCGAGCGTGTGTGAAGAAGTACACCCTGCGGAGGTTATCATTATCTATTGAATAGCGGGTTCCTCGGATATGGAAACTTGGACCTTGCATAGTTCATAGACAAGTGAAAGTGGATACTCTAAAATCGCAAGATAAGCGTGAGTGCTATGGATGGCGTTCTTGTAGGGAGGCGGGGGCGGATCCATAGTGGTGTATTGATATGGTGAATATGTGGACTCGTGTGCATACCTCAAAGAGTTACTTGCGTTCGTAGTTTAGGATAGCCACGAGTCAAAGCTGGCTTCTGCGGTCAAACTCCACCACCCCTTTGTTGATAATGTTGCATGTGTAGTTAGTTACGATGTAAGTCTTGCTGAGTACAATTGTACTCGCGTTTGCCTATTTATGTTTTGCGAGAGAGACTTGGTCTAGCTAGTAGTTCACATGGACTTTGACGTTTAGCTTGATACCTCGGCTATGATCTTGTGCCCTCGGCGAGATCAGTAGATAGTCGGGCCTCTAAGACTTTTCATTTGTAGATGTCGTACTCGGACATGTTAAGCTTCATTGTGCCTTGACTTGTATGCTCACGAGTGTTGGGTCATGAGACCCATGTTTGTAATATCTCGCTCCTCGGGCCTAATGAATACATACTTGAGTCGTAGAGTTATGTTGTGATGCCATGTTGTATTTACACATATCGAGCATATTGTGTGTATGATTGAAATGCTTGTAATGTGTGGGATCCGACAAACTAGTTGTTTATCCTTAGCAGCCTCTCATATGGGAAATGTAGTCTAGTGCTTCTGGCGATAGTAGTCCTTCTGACCCGGTTCACGAGTCTGCTAGCCCATCACTCTGCTCTGGACACTTGGTGGCGGCATGTGTTTCACTTTGTTCTGTATACGTCCCTTGAGAAATGTCGGCGGTGACATCCAGGAGTCTGCCTAGCTGCTACAGCCAGATTCTTTGAGTCTGTTAGCCCGATGCTACAGACCGGATTCATCGTTGATGACCGACATGCTGGGAGTTGATTCATGTATGCTGTCCCCATGGGTTAGTGCCGCTTTGGGTTCCACGACTAGCCATGTCGGCCGGGTTCTCTGTCATATGGATGCTAGCGACACTATCATATCGTGAGCCAAAGGCGTAAGCGGTCCCGGGCCATGGTAAGCGACACCGTGGGAATACCGTGCGTGAGGCGCAAAGTGATATGAGGTGTTACCGGCTAGATCGATGTGACTTGGAATCGAGGTCTGACAGCTTTGGTATCGAGCTGTTGCCTATAGGATTACCAAGCCAAACCGGTCGAAGTTGTGTCTAGAAATGCTTTAGTTATGTAAAGGAATTGATTGTGGAAGGAGCGTAAGGCTCTTTTTACTCCTTATACCTCATGGCCTTGATCCGAGTCATCCTCTTCTCTTCTAAGGGGATTAAGAACTAGGCTTCTCATCTATCTATTAGGATGACGTGTTACTAATCCATAGACCTTTAAGATTGTTGGATTTAAGCCCGATTCAGTTCCTACTATTTACGTATGTTAGCTGTTGATCTCGAGAATCTTGTTATGATGTTGTAGAGTGGTTATGCCACCATTTTGCATGATGTCTCAAATCTTTTGAGCATTTACAGCCGTTATCTGTCAAGGTCATCCGGGCCTCTAAATAGTCGATGCATTTGCAAATCCCTTCTCTCCATTTCTAATGTTCATTTGGCGGATTAATCACACAAATTAGTATGTTGAGGTACTCGCTGCCTCAACATATATATTGGAGCTATTATTATGACCCTAGGTGTTTTAGGAAGTCACCTAGTAACTTAGCAATGCTTTTGTATCCCGGTGTGATGATTCTAGCCGTCATTCTCGAAAGCATCCGTGATGCCCTTAGTAGTAGGCATTCTACTCACGGGTTTGAACCCGATTCACCCTACTTACCTCATGTTGATAGTGTTTGCTAGTTCCTTTAGGATATTAGTAACTGCGATAGTCCTCGAGGTCCGTGGTATTTCCTTCTTCCAAATACTATGAACGCTTATGGCAGAAGTTCCTCGCTGAACGAAGGATGACAACGAGGTGCTCTTGAGGTACTCCATTCCATATTGCAACTCTGCGGTTCTACCTTACGCATAGGGTATCCGGAAGAAACCTGCTGAACTTGATTCGACATACTAACCTATGCATCCACAACTCGAGAAAGTTATATGTTTCTCGAGTTGTTCCTCCTTAGTTGTATTCGACCCCGTCTATCAATAGCCAAGGGTATCGTGCATTCGTTTATCGATGACTATTACTCTTGTGGTCCGTCAAGCAATTCTATCACTGAATGACTTGGAGAAACAAACTCGATTACCTCATCCATATCTAGGATTGGGTCAAAGCAGTTGTATTCCATGATCAAAATGCCAATCCAGGTTTTGATTACTGTTCTACCTCAAGTATTACCCCTTTATGTCGGGATTGTCATGAGAATTGCACCATTTCTCATGAATTCTTGTGCGATGATACTTCTCACCATCATTATTCATTCCTCGGTCCCGTGTTGATGTAACGGAATGCCGACAAGTGAATTGTGATGTGTGAAATCGATACTCTAACAACCTCGTTGCTTGGTAGTTAATGGACAATATTCTCATTCTTAGCGTGTTGGTTATTAAATCATCATACTAAGATTGATCGTGCTACCTAATCCTTATTTCGGTGCACCCTTGATCAATGAGTTAGGATTATTCAATCTCTTGCTTATTTGATCATATCGTCTTGCCCTAAAAGCAAGATTGTTCTCGAGCTTAATAACGTATCGGTGGTTCGTGACTTTCCAAATATCTTCTTGGAAGTGCTACGGTTGTCGCTGACCGCTATGCTAAGTTAAGTGATCAAGTTGGTTTCTTGTAAAGCACCCTTCTCCAAGAATCCGTGTTGGATACCCCAGGCTAGTTGGTTAAGCTAAATGACAACTTGGAGAGTTGGAAGATAAAGCTTGCCTAACTTAGTTAGTTCTATGGGATATCCTTGTGTGTGTGTGTGTGTGTGTTGAAGAGGCGATATCTCCATCGAATGGTCCTCGTGATCGGTTGTTGGACCTATTGTCTTATCAATTCTTTGACTTGAGTATGGGCCATCATCAAGTCAAATCAGAATCAATGATGTTAGTCATGTTGTCTTACTGTGGTTGATTCCTCGAGCATACACCATTACATATTTTGGTGCGACCAATGCTATCACCGTGTTCACATGATGGTGGAAGTCGATGATATGGAAATTCCGATGAGTTGTTGTTGAGCCCATCGTGACATTTTGTCTCCCCATGATTCATGTTGAACATCAACCTAGTGTTGGAAACTTTTATAAGCATTTTCTTCATGTCCCATCCGTGAAGAATATGTTGAATGAAAAGTGACTTTCTCTGATTCACATGCATTTGGTGCAAGTTGCCGCCGTGAGTTCGAGAAAGATTGTTTTTGTTTCCTCTAGAACCATCCCAAGTCAGTCATGCATACGTGTGAAGTATTTTATGGTTTGGAGACTTGCAACCTTCATTCTATATGTATCCCTAGCACACAAAGCCACTGATTGATTTGTTCAAGGAGAAAGTTCCTTCTTAAGAGCATGCCTTATGCAAGGACTTCATTATCCTTGATGATGGTTCCCCCACGAACTTCGGTAGTGTTTTGTTGTAAGACTACCATGTGGTCATGCTTATGCAGGACAACGTGTTCACATGTGTTTAGCGAGAACCAGCTCATGTTTTGGAGCTTGCTACCTTGGTTCATTCCTCGAGAATCTCGCAACTCCATCTTGTCGATTTGTGTTGCAACTTTTCTTTTCGGACATGTGAGTGCGAGTATCCTATTCTAACCAGATCTGAATCTCGGGAGATATGATGGTTGGAACATTTTCGACATTGCATTTTGTTCCCAGCTTGCGCCTTGTGCCAAATTCCTTTGGATTGCCCTTCTCGGCAATTATTGTTCGGGATCATCTTGAGGTGGTCCAACCATGGGTCCCATCCATCTCCATTGATAAGCAAAATCATCCCTGCGTTGTCTTCAACAAGGTAGTCCACATCATCCATTCTAGTCGAGTATGTCATTCTTTTGAACTCTTCAAATAATTGATTGTGATTGCCTTAGGTTGGTATAAAGAGTCCCAATGATCTATGAATCAAAAGTAATTCTTTTTTCCACTTAAGGGAATACCTCTGAGTCACCTTCCCTAAGGTGCATCGTTATAGTAATCATGGCAACTATTTCATCGCTATCTTGAAACCATTCACCATCTCCTCTAGCGTGGAGTTGTTGTTTACCTAGTGAACCCTCGCCATCTGTCTCCTCCATTCCTTGGATGTATGCTTCATGTCTCATTTCGAGAGATGTGTCAATGACTCATCCATGAGTTGATCTGAGTTATTCGATCTTGAGAAGATCGATTCTTCTAGAGTTTCCTTTCCTCTCCTTGTCATGTTAGTTGGGGTTCTCGGAGGAAGACATCGAGTCCATGGCGGTGGCGGAATCAACGTTCTTTTGAAGTGCAACTTGGATCATGGAGATCGTGTTAGCTTGTGTCCTCTCATGCCTTACCTCCGACGACTGAATCTCGGGGCGAGATTCTTGTTTAATGAGGCGAGTTGTCACATCCTAGCTTGGTAGTGCTCTAGGCTAGCTTCATGTGTGCATCATGTCTATATTTTTAAACTTGAATTGAGGAATTTTGAAAGCCTCAAAAACTTAATTAAAAGCGAGGCAAAGAACCTAGAAATCTCATTCTATGTTCCAAGATGTCCTTTTGCAATGTTTGAGAATTTTGGCAAGAGCTATATATCAAACCAAAATTTAGGAACATTTTAAGGAATTATTTTGGGACTTTGAATTTAAATCAATACTATTTTTGAATTTGAACTTATATTCAAATATATCTGAATATATGTTCAAATAAGCTGAAACAATTTTATGTGCTTTGGTATATTTCCATTGTGCTAAATAAAATGTTAGAAATTTATCCTTTTTTTTGAATTTGTTTTATTTAGAAGCAGATGGCAAAGGAAGTAAATTAAACAAAACAGAAGAAATATTTAAAAAAAGCGGAAGACCTATCATCGCTCAGTGGCAACAATGGCACTTTGTGCTATTAGCCCAGCCACAGGCAAGGTTGTCTTCAACCTTGTGCTTGCAGCAACCAGCGCCTTGCCCGACCGCACCACCTCACCTTGCCCCCGTGTCGCTCTCCGTCAGCCCAATCCAGCGCAGAGGCGCCTTGAAGCCCCTCTTGCCTCTCCCTCACTCGCTGCCTCTCTTCCCCTCCTCTGCCTCTCTCCTGGCGCACCACCCGAGCAGAGCCGCCCGCCACCGTCGCCGTTCGCCGCTACCACCGGCCTCCCCTATGCCCTAGACACGCTCCTGTGATCCGTGAAGACTCCCTCGTCCTCTCCACCGAGTCAAGCAACGCCCGGGTGCCCGGGAACACCGCCACCACCGTCGTCCTCAACTCCGGTCTCCGAGATCGCGGTAATGCCCGGCGTCGTCCGACCTTCCCGAGCCTGAGGCAGCGTCTTGCAGCAGCTGTGAGCTCATGAACCAATCCCCCTCCTCCCCTGCTCACGCTCATACTCTGGCTCCGTTCCCCACCTCCGCTGAAACTTGCCGCCGCCGCGAATGTCGCCGTCGTCGTTACGGTGGGCCAACGCCGCCTATGAGCACCCGGTTGAGTTCTTGCTGCCCCGTAGCCTCTGCTCGTGCTCTTCGTTCGCTCTAAATCAAGCTGCAGCCCAGCGCCCGTCTGGCGAACTCCGGCCACCGCCGCGAGCTTGCCTCCGTGACTCGGGCCACCCAGCCCTGCCGCTTGCAGATGGATCTTGGTGAGCTCCGGTTCCCATGGGTCCCCTCCGCCGCTTCGTTTGGGTATTTGGGAGAAGCGAACCGAGCCCTCCGTCGCGCTTTGTTGCCACCGCGACAGCCGCCGGTGGATTAGCCCAGTTGACCGGTTGACCCCACAGGTCAGCGGCGTCACAGGCCCGCCCGTAACCAAGTTAGTTAGGGTTAAATTTTAATTAGGTTAGTTAGTCTAATCAACGACCGCGGGACTCCTTTGGTCGATTGACTGGACTGCCCGTTGACTCGGTGATGTCATGATGATGTATAGCTGTCGCGATAATTCATTTTCGGAATTAGTTTAACTCTAAATACTTAGAAATTCGAAAATGTTTAAAACTGTAAAATTCAAATAAATTCAACCGTAACTCCAAATGGAATAAATTATATATGAAAAATGATCAGAAAAATCCAATCTATCCATCTGTACCACTTTCATGCATGATTGAACAAGTTAACCTCACTGAATAGGATGAATCATGATTAGGGCAATTAATGAACTAGCATTTGGAGTTGGAGTTTAACCTTGTTTGAATTCCACTTCAATTAACTTGGCTTGCTGCTGCATTAGGTCAATTCAGTTCCTTAACATGACACGTCATTCATTTGTTTGTGCATTGCATTGATTGTGTTTCTTCTTGTTTGTCGGTGGTTGTTCCCTCTCGATAGACGTGGTTTCGACGATGAGATCGATGACACTATTGAAGAACTATATAATCTTGAAGTGCCGAGCAAGCAAAACCCCTTGTTCATTCGATACAATCCTCTCTGCTCCTGCTCTCTTTTCTGCATTAGGACAACACCGATTCATCTGTTACTTGCTGCGGTAGCTGAACCCCTTATCCTCTGCATGACTGTCATTGCCACGATAAATAGATGAAACCCACTAGCATGAGTAGGAGTTGTTTGAGCCCTGATGTGCCTACTCATTCATGCTTGTTTGTCATGCACGCTATTGCTTAGAGTTGTGTCGGTGCGATTCGCCGGGAATGAATTGGAAAGTGGTGAACATGTCCTCTTGTGTGTGAGCTAAGTGTGTGAACACGATTTGGTAAAGGTAGCGGTGAGAGGCCATGTAGGAGTACATGGTGGGTTGTCTCATTGCAGCCGTCCTCAGGAACTGAGTTCTGTGTTTGTGATCCATGAACAGTTACTACCACACATTGGGTTCCGGTAACTCGACCCTTCTCGACTTACATAGAGATTTGCAAGATACATACGGATCTGAATGTTGCAGACCCGTTGACTAAGCCTCTTCCACGAGCAAAACATGATCAACACCAAGGCTCCATGGGTGTTAGAATCATTACTATGTAATCTAGATTATTGACTCTAGTGCAAGTGGGATACTGAAGGAAATATGCCCTAGAGGCAATAATAAAGTTATTATTTATTTCCTTATATCATGATAAATGGTTATATTCATGCTAGAATTGTATTAACCAGAAACATAATACATGTGTAAATACATAGACAAAACATAGTGTCACTAGTATGCCTCTACTTGACTAGCTCGTAAATCAAAGATGGTTAAGTTTCCTAACCACAGACATGAGTTGTCATTTGATTAACGGGATCACATCATTAGGAGAATGATGTGATTGACTTGACCCATTCCATTAGCTTAACACTTGATCGTTTAGTATGTTGCTATTGCTTTCTTCATGACTTATACATGTTCCTATGACTATGAGATTATGTAACTCCGCTTACGGAGGAACACTTTGTGTGCTACCAAAGATCCTGGCGTGTGGGTGATTATAAAGGTGATCTCTGGTGTCTCGAAGGTACTTGTTGAGTTGGCGTATTTGAGATTAGGATTTGTCACTCACGATTGTCGTAGAGGTATCTGGGCCCTCTCGGTAATGCACATCACTATAAGCCTTGCAAGCAATGTAGCTAATGAGTTAGATGCGAGATGATGCATTACGTAATGAGTAAAGAGACTTGCAGTAGCAGATTGAACTAGGTATTAGATACCGATGATCGAATCTCGGGCAAGTAACATACCGATGACAAAGGGAACAACGTATATTGTTATGCGGTTTGACCGATAAAGATCTTCGTAGAATATGTAGGAGCCAATATGAGCATCCAGGTTCCGCTATTGGTTATTGACGGAAATGTGTCTCGCTCATGTCTACATAGTTCTCGAACCCGTAAGTCCGCATGTAAGGTTTTGTTGCGGTTTTATTATGAGTTTATGAGTTTTGATGTACGAAGGTTGTTCGTAGTCCGGATGTGATCACGGACTTGGCGAGGAGTCTCGAAATGGTCGAGACATAAAGATCGATATATTGGGCGACTATATTTGGACAGGAAAGGTTCGGGTGAGATTGGGACAATACGAGCCGGGAGGTTATCGGAACCCCGGGAGGTATATAGGCCTTGTTGGGCCTTAGTTGAAAGGAGGGAAAGGAGCAGGGAGGGCTCACTAAGCCCAATCCGAATTAGGAGGGCGGCCCCCTTTCCTTCCTTCCTCCTTCCTCTTCCTTCCCTCTCCTACTCCTAATAGGAAGGGGAGTCCTACTCGATGGGAGTTGGACTCACCCCTAAAGCGCCACCCCCTTGGCGGCCCCTCCTCCAATCCTTTATATCACGGAGGAGGGCACCCCATAGACACAACAATTGATCTCTTGATCTCTTAGCCGTGTGCGGTGCCCCATCCACCATAGTTCTCCTCAATAATATTGTGGCGGTGCTTAGGTGAAGCCTGCGTGATAGAACATCAAGATCGTCACCACGCCGTCGTGTTGTGAGAACTCTTCCCGACACTTTCTTTGGATCGAGTCGGTGAATGTGCAACTATCCTAGGTGGTTTGGTAATTCATAACAACATATAGCTCATTGAGCTAATACTATTCAAGACAAATATTTCAGGAAAGCTCAATGAATGGCATGGCATGGATGATGAAAGTGGATCCTCAAAATATCAAGGATAAAAGGTTGGCTCAAGCTCAAAAGCTCAAGACTCTGCATTTTACATTCTAGTGATCCAAGGTCACATTGAGTCTATAGGAAAAGCCAATACTATCAAGGAGGGATGAGGTGTTGTAATGAGTTTCTTGCTCCATGATGCTTAGTGATATGCTCCAAAAACCTAAACTACTTTCTCACATCCACATATGACCTAAACCCAAAGTCAAACTCATTTACCGATTCTTTCTATCCGGCGCCACAGAGTTCGGATGTCGCCTTTGTCACATCCTAGCTACTCCATGCATTAGTGTGTGCATCATGTCTAACTTTCATTTGAAATCTGAAATGGGAAAGCAGAACCCCAGAACCCCTTAGAATCCAACTAGGTTTACTAAAATTATTTTCAATGAACCTGAAATGCCCTTCTAGAATGCTCATCACCTTTGCTTTGGTTGAGCCTCTGCCAAAAGTGGTGCAGAATTTTCTAGGTCATCCTAAGGTTGTTGAATTAAATCATAAAGTATTTGAGTTTGGGCATTTAAATTATATATATTATTTCAAATGCCCAAATAATCCCAAACAAAATGTTTCATGTTGGAAATATTCAACTATGGACCGAGGAGCAGTTTGGTGATTTTTGAAGCTGTTTAAGTATTTTAAAAACTCCACAAAGTTCAGAAAATTAAAAAAGAAAAAGCAGAATGAAAATCTTACAGCGCCACCAACCGGCCCCTGCCGGGCCAGCCATTGCCTTGGCGCCATGTGGCTGCTTAAGCTTGACACGGCGAATGCTCTTCGGCGGCGAGCACGCATCTGCGCCCACGCACCTGGTCGCCGCCTCGCCGCTCCCCTCACCGAGCTGCCGGCCGGAACACATCCATTCTCTCCCCGAGCCCGTGACATCTCTCTTCCTCTCGGCTCCTCTCCCTCGCTCCCCGCCATGGCCGGCGCCACCCCATGCCACGCCGTCGCCGTGGTCGCGCTCCCGTCGTCCGTGCTCCTCCCGGCGTGTCTAGGAGCTCCGCCGTCCTCCTCTTCGTCGAGCTAGCCGAGCCCAGTGCTCGCGTGGCAGAGAGCCTTGCATCGACCTCGCCCGCCCGCCGTCGCGGAGATCCCCTTCAACGCCGCCGTCGCATCAGCCGTCCCGAGCCGCGCCGTGTGCTTCCCGAGTGCCCGTGAGCTTAGTATCTCCCCTCCTTTCCTCTCTCGCTCCCGAGCCGTGTAGTGACCGCCGCGTAGCTCAACCGCTTTTCGCCGCCACGGGCTCGTCGCCGGCGTGCTCCGGCCATCCACCGGCCATCCCTCGGTGTCTCGCACTCACCACCTCACGTGAGGTCTAACCCTACTCCCGCACCTCACGCGCCGTAGCTCGAGTTCGTTTCACCCGAACTCCGGCGGCCGCCTAGGTCGTCGTGGCACCGATTCCGACCACCCGAGCCTCAACTAACTCCACCAAGAGCTGCGGCATGTCCCGGCTCCACCTAGATGCCCTCAGCGACCCATTTGGTGGCGGGCAACAAAACCACTTCGCCGCCGCGTCGCTGCGCCCGTGACTAAGCGCCGATGTAGCCGACTTTGACTTTGACCACGGGTGGGCCTGGTTGACTCTGTTGAGTCGATGGCGGTGGGGCCCACCACAGTAACTAATTAGGTTTAGTTTTAATTAATATTTAGTTAAACTAATTATCTTGACATCACGGGACCCACCGGTCAGGTTTGACCTGGGCGTCCCGTTGACTATGACATCACCACGGCGCATTCTTGTGCGATAAATGAATTCTTGGATTTATTCTATTATAGGAAATTCGAATATAGTTCAAACTTCAAAAATTCATAGAAATTGTCTGTAACTCCAAATGCAAAGATTTATATATGAAAATGATCAGAAAAATCCATTCTATCCATTGGTACATGTTTCATGCATGATAAAACAAGTTAACCTTGATGTTTAAGCAGAATAAGATGTTACACCTTTATGGCTATGTTAAATGAGCTAGCATTTGAATCTTTGATTCAAATGAGTTCATCCCTTTTTGTTCCAGCTTGCATTAGGCCAACACACATCCATATTGCCATGTCATAGCATGCATCATATTGTTGCATATTGCAATGTGTGTTTATTTTCGGTATGTCTTTAGTGATAGGTTACGCCTCGAGGATAATCCGAATATCCGTCTAAAGGCGGTATCCTACCACCACTCCATCGGAAAGCAACCCATTGATCATTCGATACAAACCCATGTTCTCGCTACGCTCTTGTCTCTGCATTAAGACAACACGATTCAAACTGTTGTGTGCTGCGGTAGTTGAACCCACTTCCTTTGCATGACTGTCATTGCCACGATAACTAGATGAAACCCACTAGTATGTGTAGGAGTTGATTGAGCCATGTTTGTGATTCCTACCATGCTATGCTTGCTATGCTTAGAGTTGTGTCAGTGCGGCTCATCGGGATGATGAGCTGGAGTGAAAGGTTGTGTCGGTTCGAGTGAAAGTGTTGAACACGTTTTGGTAAAGGTATCGATGAGAGGCCATGTAGGAGTACATGGTGGGTTGTTTCATTGAAGCCGTCCCTAAGAACTGAGTTACGTGTTTGTGATCCATGAAACAGTTACTACCACGCATTGGGCCCGAAACCAATGGACCCTCTAAACTTCTTAACCACCCTTGTTCTCGGTTCGGGAGTTGCAAGTAGTTTACGGTGTTTGTAGCATCTTTGGGGCGCATGCTGCGCTGACCTTAGGGGTGGGTTGTGTTGCGGTAGGCACATGGCCGGTGTCTGCAGTGCCGTTTGGTATCTCGGGAACCTGCACACATCGTTCGGGGCCGTATGGAAACCTCGGCGGACTCCTGCGGATGGAACCGAATAGGCGATAAACTGGACTAGGGACTTGAGTGTTTAGGTAGGCTGTGGCCGACACCACGTTGGGCTTCCGCTTGAAGGTTGCAGAGTACATGTCGTGTATGGCGGTAAGTGGTGAGCGTGTGTGAAGAAGTACACCCTGCGGGGTTAATATGATCTATTGAATAGCCGTGTCCACGGAGAAGGACTTCTGGGTTGCCTATATCAGTTCATAGACAAGTAAATGGATACTACTAAAAGCCTCAAGATAAGTGTGAGTGCAGCGGATGGCCTCTCGTGGGTTGTGAGAGAGGATCCACGGTGGAGTATTGTGATGGTGATTAGTGGACTCATGTGCGACAAATGCTTTTCAAGTGGTGTCACGTGGGATAGCTTAGCCAAGAGTCAAAGATGGCTTCTGCAAATAACTCCACCACCTTCTTGAGAATGTGCATGTATGATAGGATTACGTGGTAAGACTTCTTTGAGTACCTCCGTACTCATGTTTGTAATTAATGTTTTGGGGCGACAACACTGCCCCCTCCGATGGGTTCTATGTAGACCTTGACATCAGCAGTGAACTAGCCACCCGGTGGTGATCCAAGGCTTGTGAAGGGCCCTTTGTAGATAGAAGGGCTTGACAAGCTTTCTTTCTTTCTAGAGTCTATACTCGAGACTAGTTTGCTTCGCATGTGCTTGTATGTTTGTATGACTTGAGTGTTGGGTCATGTGACCCCTATATGTATGGATATGTTATGTATGGCTCCTCGGGCCTCTTAAATAAAGTACTTTGAGTTGTAGAGTTTTGTTGTGATGCCTTGTTGTATTTACTCATATCGGGCATATTGCGTGTATGATTGAAATGCTTGGTATGAGTGGGATCCGAAAAACTAGTTGTTTATCCTGGCAGCCTCTCATATGGGAAATGTAGTCTCGTGCTTACGGCGATAGTAGTCGCTTACAGCCGGTTCACGAGTCTGCTAGCCTAGCACTCTGCTTGGACACTTGGTGGCGGCATGTGTTTCACTTTGTTCCTATATACATCCCTTGAGGAATGTCCGCGGTGATATTGAGTTCTGCCTAACTTTGCTACAGCCGGAATACGAGTCTGTTAGCCAGTGCTACAGCCAATTCATCGTTGATGACCGACATGCTCGATGTGATTCATGTATACTGTCCCCATGGGTTAAGCGCGCTTTGGGTTCACGACTAGCCATGTCGGCCGGGTTCTTTGTCATGTGGATGCTAGCGACACTATCATATCGTGAGCCAAAAGCGCCAAGCGGTCCCGGGCCATGGTAAGCGACACCGTGGGAATACCGTGCGTGAGGCGCAAAGTGATATGAGGTGTTACCGGCTAGGTCGATGTGACTTGGAATCGGGGTCTAACAGCGTTGGCATCGAGCGAGGGCTGCTGTGGGTTCGCTAAGCCAAAGCTGGTCGATGTTGAGTCTAGAAATGCTTTAGTTATATGTAGGGAATTGATTGTGGGAGGGAGCGTAAGGCTCTTTTACTCCTTTACCTTATGCCCTCGATCGAGTCATCCTCTTCTCATTCTCGTGGGTATAGGACTAGGCTCTCTTCTCTCTATCGAGGTTCACGTGTTACTAATCCGTAGTAACTTATAGGATTGTTGGTTACATCCTCGATTCAGTTTCTACTACTTTTTAGTATGCTATCAGTTGAACGAGAACCTTGATATGATGTTGTTGAGTGGTTTTGCAATCTGATTTTGAATGTCTCAAATCTGTTTTGAGCATTCTGAGATGTTATGCTGCCGATTTTCCTAGAAATTCTAATGTCTTTGCATTGTGGCTGTGCTTTCGGATGGCCACCGTCCCGAGAACCAAGTGGTTAAATCGACCCGTGCATTGGTGTGTGTGGTCACCACGGCAATGTTAGTTGAGTGATGGTGAGACCGGTTACCGATGGTATCTGAATATACCGTCGAGGAGCAGTTTAGGGATTTTAATCAAAGCCAATATCGTGCGCGGTCGGGATATATCCATCTTATCCAGACTCTTGAACGCTCCCTTTGTTCTTATGGACTTGGGATCACTATTGGGATGTCCGTGCAAGATGCAGCCTATTCAATGATGACTATTATTGAGCGAACTGCCTTCTTTGTGCAACACCGATTTCCGCTACATGCGGCATCCCTCCACAGGGCGCATGGTTACCTTGAGGTATGTACAGCGATGCATCCCATGAGGACTCACTTCTTCGCACCACTCGAGAGATCTTTGGAAGACAAGGACCGTGAAAACCGGGCCTTGCGTATGGAAACTCTTTAATGCCGTTCGATCCTTTGGGCTACTCGACTCGGTTTGCACTGCCGTGCAAGCGGATACATGGACATGAGGACTTGTACCTGTGCGGGCTGGTCTGCGGACTTTATGGAGTGGCGTGAGGGGAGGCATCACCCCTCCTCGTGGACCTCGTCTGCCGCCGTTTGTTGGACCACGGCCACATCCGAGTCCCTATGGTCCATAAGCTCCACAGGATCGTCATTTCCGGATGATCATGTTCCACTTCGAGCTTGGGTGGTGACTTCTATGAGGACTACTACGGGCTATGCGAGTTAGTAGTAGTATCCCTAGTATTTAATAGTTGTATTTCCACCGTCTGCGTGACTTGTGGAATATGACTTAGTGTGTATCATTCCGGAAGTGTAGAAAAATAATGTATAGGAGTTTGGAATGCTTCCGATGAGATGTAACGCCTTTCACTATAGTTGTACTCCGTCGGGCTTGTACTAAACTATGAATGGTGTGTATGACCGTTGGTATATATATGGCAGTTTTATATTACCATGTCATACGGATGAACATCTCTGCATTCCGTGTTATCCATTACATTCCGCACTTCCTTGTTAAATTCTGCCATCTGGTTTAAACCGTTGTTTTGTTTCCTAGGATGGTCAACACCCATAACAATCCTGCTGCTCGGAGCAAGGAGAAGCCAGCGCAGCTAGGAATGTAAATCTGCCTCAACCGCCATCTTTGGCGAGGTTATGTTGGGCGGAGCATAATAAGCGTGAGACCAATCGCTTCTTTGGGCGGATTGAGCAAAACACATACGCCAGCCAAGAAATGATCTGGTGTCACTCAATGACTTTGTCAAGCTGTATCCACGAAGTTCAAGTATTCCGTTGAGCCTCTCGGCGGATGATTGGCTTGCAGCATCACCACAAGCTACGTTACGCCAACGTGGCTGAAGCTGATAAAGTTACTTTTGCGCCTATCATCTCGAAGGCCTGCTAGCCTTTGGTGGGAGAATTATGAGGCTATCGTCCGGTTGGACAAATTACTACTTGGGCTGAATTCAGTGCGCTTTCGTGAGCATCACATCCGGAAGGTCTCATGGATCGTAGAGGAGGAATTTGCAATTTCACCAGGGTAGGCTGTTGTGGATACTTACGGCCGTGAGTTTGGGAATCTAACGCGTTATGCTCTGAAGAGGTTTCTACTGGCGCCAAGAAGCGAGCAAGGTTCCATAAGGGACTTAGCCCGAGCTTATTGTGACCTTCGTCTGCAGTGCACTTCTTTCGAAGTTAGTCAACAAGGCTATCGGTCTTTGGCTGGACAATCTGACTTTGAAGCTTCACACAAGCACTCTCCTGACTCTGGTTCTTCATCCGGCTCTGGATCTCAGAAGCGCCGGGTTTGGATTCCAAACATTGCTCTGCCACCCAGGTTCACTCCGAGGCCATCCTTCGAGGCGCCTCGCCCCAACCAGCAGTATGTACCGCCCAAGACTTATGGAGGCCCCACTGCTAATGCTGCTCCACGCCCCAATATGATAACTTGCTTCAAGTGTGGAGAGATGGGCCACTACATCTGCGAGTGTCCCAGAACAACCCGGTCAGTTGGAAAGTCATTGGCCGTGGTAAGCCAGCGGGGAAGGTGCTCTATGCTAAACCAGTTGCCCTTGCTCGTGGCCATGTCAACTATGTTTCAGTGAGGAAACCTATGAGGATCCCAGCGTCGTTCTCGATGCGCTCCTTGTTAATTGTCATCCGACATTGTTCTTTTTGATCTTTGGAGCATCTCATTCATTTATTTACGAGAGCTATGCTCGTTTCACAACACCACATTACGTGACATGCACACCTCCATGGAAATTCAGACTCCACGGTTCTAGATGGCAAACCTCTAGAATAAGTCATGGGAATGAAATTCTTGTCGACAGATTAGTCTTTCTTGCATCTTTAATAGCTCTCAAGTCCTCGGACATAAACATCATCTTGGGTATGGGTGGATGTCAGCCCATTATGCTAAGATTGATTGCTCTACTAGAACTGTTCAACTCACCCATCCTTGGGCAAGGCAGTTAATGTTTTAACCCGTGTAATAGCGCCAGACTATACTCATAAATGCCAACCCCTTCCGGACCTCGAAGATATTCCGGTAGTCCGTGATTTTCCGGATGTCTTTCGGAAGAACTGCGGTGTTCCACGGCGGGGATGTCGAGTTGTGATAGATCTTGTTCCGGAACCGTCCCAATCTCTAGAAGACCTTATAAGATGGCACCCCTAGAACTAGCGAACTTAGAAACAACTCGATGAGTCCTTGCAAAGGGTTTCATCCGTCCTAGTTCATCTCCATGGGCTTGCCCGTCCTCTTCGTCAAGAAGAAGGATGGAGCGGATCGGATGGTTGTGGATTACCGACACATCAATTTGGTCACTATCAAGAACAAGTATCCGCTCCCGGGATCAACGATCTGTATGATCAGCTCGCTGGATCCTCGATCTTTTCAAGATGGATTTGAGGTTGGGCTACCATCAAATCAAAATCAAACGAGGACATTCCTAAAGCGGCCTTTGTTACTCGTTATGGCCAATCTGAGTACACCGTCATATCCCGGATTAACCAATGCTCCAGCCACTTTCTCTCGGTTAATGAACTCAATCTTCATGGAGTATTTGGATAAATTAGTAGTGGTATACCTCGATGATATACTCATCTACTCCAAGAATGAGGAAGAACATGCGAACATCTAAGGCTAGTATTGATGAAACTTGAGAGCATCGCCTTTATGCCAAATTCTCTAAGTGTGAATTCTGGTTGCGAAGTGACCTATCTAGGCCATGTAATCTCTGGTAAGGGCATTCTGTCAATCGGCGAGTTCAAGCCGTCCTTGTTGGACTCCACGAATCGGTCAAGCAAGTTCGGAGTTTCCTCGGTTTAGCGAGCTATTGCCGCCGCCGTCGAAATTTCTCTAAAGTTGCTAAACCTCTAACGAACTCCTCAAGAAAGATAAGAAGTTCGAATGGGCG
Source organism: Aegilops longissima (assembly GCA_021605205.1). Lineage (NCBI taxonomy): Eukaryota > Viridiplantae > Streptophyta > Magnoliopsida > Poales > Poaceae > Aegilops > Aegilops longissima. The sequence goes on from JAHIAM010000543.1 coordinate 20,268, forward strand.
CCACGGTCGAGTTCAGCTTTGAGGCTGAAAAGGCGCTGACATCTGCTCCGTGCTTGTTCCACCAGATTTCTAAGGACTTTATTATCTATTGTGGCGCCTCGCGACAAGGACTAGGTTGCATACTCATGCAAGATCGTCATGTGATTGCCTCGCTTCTCGACGATTCGTCCACATGAGGATAACTATCCCACACGATCTAGAGCTTGCGGCGATGGTTCATGCACTCAAAACCTGGCGACATTACCTTCTTGGTAATCGTTGCGAAATCTACTTGATCACCAAAGTCTGAAATACATCTTCACCCAACGGTTTGAATCTCGAGGCAAAGGCGTTGGGTCGAGTTGATGCAGATTACGACTTAGGAATATCTTACACCCGAGCAAAGCCAATGTCATGGTGGCGCACTAAGTCGCAAATCTTATTGTAACAATCTGATGTTACAACAAAGTCAACCTTCTCCACGAGGAATTTCGTAAGCAACCTTCACATTGTTCCTCGAGTTCCTTTCCACCACTGGTGGTGAAACCTACCCTTACGGATCAGATCATCAAGGCACGGAAGGTAGATCAGGGAATTTCCGCATCAAGAGAAACATCAAAAAAGGAGTCATGATTGTTTCTCCATTGATGAACAAGGTGTCGTGTTCTTTGGAGACCGTCTAGTGGTTCCCAAGGTGCGCAACTTTGAGGCGATTGATCCTTAAGGAAGCTCATGACTCTCCTCTCACCATTCATCCCGGTAGTACTAAAATGTATCAAGACCTCGCGGAGGTTTTGGTGGACTAGGATGAAGAGAGAAATCGCTCAATACATTGCTAATTGCGGCGTTTGTCGTCGAGTTAAAGCAAAACATCAACGGCCTGCTGGTACCCTTCAACCTTTGGAAATTCCTGAATGGAAATGGGATAAAATCGGTATGGATTTCATTACGGGTTTCCCAGGACCAAGAGAGGAATAATGCTATCTTCGTTGTCGTCGATCGTCTTTCCAAAGTAGCCCACTTCCTACCCGTTAGTGAGAGTATAACCACTAGCCAGCTAGCTGATTTGTACATCTCTCGAATAGTGTCTCTTCATGGTGTTCCATTGGAGATTAACTCAGACCGTGGAAGTCTCTTCACCTCTCGATTTTGGGAAAGTTTCCAAAATGCTATAGAACTTCGTCTCTCCTTTAGCACCGCCTTCCATCCTCAATCAAGTGGTCAAGTAGAGCGAGTCAATCAAATCCTAGAGGATATGCTTGAGCTTCTGTCATCTCTTTCGGCATGAATTGGGAGAAATGCCTTCCATTCGCCGAGTTAAGCTTATAACAATAGTTATCAAGCTAGCTTAAGCAAAGCTCCTTCGAAGTTCTTTATGGGCGGAAATGTGAGCGCCTCTTAGCGGTGGAAAGCAGGGAGAGACAACTCTTTGGCGGATATGATCCGAGGAAGCGAGAAAAGCGAGGTTCGCGTTATTAGTGAAATTGAAAACAGCCCAATCTTGTCAAAAGAGCCAATATGACCGCAAGCATAAGCCTATGGCTTATGAAATTGGCGAAGGCTTACCTTGGGTTACTCCTTTGAAGGAACCCATCGATTGATATCAAAGGCAAGTTGGCTCCTCGTTACATTGGACCCTTCGCATTCTTGCCAAGCGAGGAGAGTTGCCTACCAATTGGAACTACCTCCGCATCTTTCGAGTCCATGATGTCTTCCCGTTTCCCAACTCGAGGCGTTGCTTCTCGGATCCTATCCATGGGTGGACCACAAGCGCTTGATCTCAAGATAACCTCACCTATCGAGAATATCCGTTCGTATTCTTGATCAAGCGGCGTACCACTCGGCGTCGAATATCAAGTTTCTAAAGGTTCAATGGTCAAACCATTCCGAGCAAGAAGCAACTTGGGAAAGGAGGATCGTCTTCGACTTGAGTATCCCACCTTTTTCTAGCGGATCCTAAATCTCGGGACGAGATTCTTTTGAGTGGGGTGAGTTGTCACATCCTAGCAGTCCATGCATTAGTGTGTGCATCATGTCTAACTTTCATTTGAAATCTGAAATGGGAAGGCAGAACCCCAGAACCCCTTTGAATCAACTAGGGTTTACTAAAATTATTTTCAATGAACACTGAAATGCCCTTCTAAAATGCTCATCACCTTTGCTTTGGTTCAGAGCCTCTGCCAAAAGTGGTGCACAATTTTCTAGGTCATCCTAAGGTTGTTGAATTAAATCATAAAGTATTTGAGTTTGGGCATTTAAATTATATATATTATTTCAAATGCCCAAATAATCCCAAACAGAAATGTTTCATGTTGGAAATATTCCAACTATGGACCAGGAGCAGTTTGGTGATTTTTGAAGCTGCTTAAGTATTTTTAAAAACTCCACAAAGTTACAGAAAATTAGAAAAAGAAAAACAAAATGAAAATCTTACAGCGCCACCAACCGCCCCCTGCCGGCCCAGCCAGCTGCCGCGCTGCTTGGCTTGGCAGCCGAGGCGGCAGTGCAGTTTCGTGGCGAGCACCGCATGCCACCACGCACCTGGTCGCCGCCTCGCCGCTCCCCTCCCGAGCTGCCGGCCGGAACCGTCCATTCTCTCCCCGAACCCCTGACATCTCTCTTCCTCCCGGCTCCTCTCCTCGTGCTCCCCGCCATGGCCGGCGCCACGCCAGCCACGCCGTCACCGTGGTCGCGCTCCCGTCGTCCGTGCTCCTCCCGGCGTGTCTAGGAGCTCCGCCGCCCTCCTCTTCGTCAAGCTAGCCGAGCCCGAGTGCTCGCGTGGCGAAGCCATTGCAAACCTCGCTCGACCCGCCGTCGCGGAGTTCCCCTTCAGCGCCGCCGTCGCATCAGCCCGTCCCGAGCCGCGCCGTGTGCTTCCCAGTGCCCGTGAGCTTAGCTATCTCCCCTCCTTTCCTCTCTCGCTCCCGAGCCGTGTAGTGACCCGCGTAGCTCAACCACTTTTCGCCCGCCCGGAGCTCGTCGCCGGCGTGCTCCCGGCCATCCACCGACCATCCCTCGGTGTCTAACGCACTCACCACCTCACGTAGGGTCTAACCCTACTCCCGCACCTCACGCGCACCGTAGCTCGAGTTCTCTTTCACCCGAACTCCGGCGGCCGCCTAGGTCATCGCCGGCGCCGATTCCGACCACCCCGACCTCAACTAACTCCACCAAGAGCTGCGGCATGTCCCCAGCTCCACCTAGATGCCCTCTGTGACCCATTTGGTCACTAGAACGGCCAAAACCACTTCCGCCGCCGCGTCGGGCTTGCCGGCGGCTAAACGCTGGTGTAGCCGACTTTGACTTTGACCACGGGTGGGCCCTGGTTGACTCTGTTGAGTCAATGACAGGTGGGGCCCAGCCCTGTTAACTAATTACGTTTAGTTTTAATTAATATTTAGTTAAACTAATTATCTGACATCAGGACCCACCGGTCAGGTTTGACCTGGGCGTCCCGTTGACTATGACATCACCTGCGCATTCTTGTGCGATAAATGAATTCTTGGATTTATTCATTATAGGAAATTCGAATATAGTTCAAACTTCAAAATTCATAGAAATGTCTGTAACTCCAAATGCAAAGATTTATATATGAAAATGATCAGAAAAATCCATTCTATCCATTGGTAAGGTTTCATGCATGATAAAACAAGTTAACCTTGCTTTTAAGCAGAATAAGATGTTACACCTTTATGGCTATGTTAAATGAGCTACATTTGAATCTTTGATTCAAATGAGTTCATCCTTTTGTTCCAGCTTGCATTAGGCCAACACACATCCATATTGCCATGTCATAGCATGCATCATATTGTTGCATATTGCCATGTGTGTTTATTTTGGTATGTCTTTTCGTGATAGGTTACGCCTCAGGATAATCCGAATATCCGTCTAAAGGCGGTATCCTACCACCACTCCATCGAGCAAGCAACCCATTGATCATTCGATACAAACCCATGTTCTCGCACGCTCTTGTTTCTGCATTAAGACAACGTGATTCAAACTGTTGTGTGCTGCGGTAGTTGAACCCACTTCCTTTGCATGACTGTCATTGCCACGATAACTAGATGAAACCCACTAGTATGTGTAGGAGTTGATTGAGCCATGTTTGTGATTCCTACCATGCTATGCTTGCTATGCTTAGAGTTGTGTCAGGTCGGCTCATCGGGATGATGAGCTGGAGTGAAAGGTTGTGTCGGTTCGAGTGAAAGTGTTGAACACGTTTTGGTAAAGGTATCGATGAGAGGCCATGTAGGAGTACATGGTGGGTTGTTTCATTGAAGCCGTCCCTAAGGCTGAGTTACTGTGTTTGTGATCCATAAGCAGTTACTACCACGCATTGGGCCCGAAACCAATGGACCCTCTAAACTTCTTAACCACCCTTGTTCTCGGTCCGGGAGTTGCAAGTAGTTTACGGTGTTTGTAGCATCTTTGGGGGCCGCATAGCGCTGACCTTAGGGGTGGGTTGTGTTGCGGTAGGCACGTGGCCGGTGTCTGAGTGCCGTTTGGTATCTCGGGAACCCTGCACATCGTTCGGGGCCGTATGGGAAACCTCGGCGGACTCCTGCGGATGGAACCGAATAGGCGATAAACTGGACTAGGGACTTGAGTGTTTAGGTAGGCTGTGGCCGACACCACGTTGGGCTTCGCTTGAAGGTTGCAGTACATGTCGTATGTGGCGGTAAGTGGTGAGCGTGTGTGAAGAAGTACACCCTGCGGGGTTAATATGATCTATTGAATAGCCGTGTCCACGGAGAAGGACTTTGGGTTGCCTATATCAGTTCATAGACAAGTAAATGGATACTACTAAAGCCTCAAGATAAGTGTGAGTGCATGGATGGCCCTCTCGTGGGTTGCGAGAGAGGATCCACGGTGGAGTATTGTGATGGTGATTAGTGGACTCGTGTGCGACAAATGCTTTTCAAGTGGTGTCACGTGGGATAGCAGCCAAGAGTCAAAGCTGGCTTCTGCAAATAACTCCACCACCTTCTTGAGAATGTGCATGTATGATAGGATTACGTGGTAAGACTTCTTTGAGTACCTCCGTACTCATGTTTGTAATTAATGTTTTGAGGCGACAACACTGCCCCCTCCGATGGGTTCTATGTAGACCTTGACATCGGCAGTGAACTAGCCACCGGTGGTGATCCAAGGCTTGTGAAGGGCCCTTTGTAGATAGAAGGGCTTCGACAAGCTTTCTTTCTTTCTAGAGTCGTACTCAGACTAGTTTGCTTCGCATGTGCTTGTATGTTTGTATGACTTGAGTGTTGGGTCATGTGACCCCTATCTGTATGGATATGTTATGTATGGCTCCTCGGGCCTCTTAAATAAAGTACTTTGAGTTGTAGAGTTTTGTTGTGATGCCTTGTTGTATTTACTCATATCGGGCATATTGCGTGTATGATTGAAATGCTTGGTATGAGTGGGATCCGACAAACTAGTTGTTTATCCTTGGAGCCTCTCATATGGGAAATGTAGTCTCGTGCTACGGCGATAGTAGTCCACTACATCCGGTTCACGAGTCCTGCTGAGCCAACACTCTTGCTTGGACACTTGGTAGCGGCATGTGTTTCACGCCGTTCCTATATACATCCCTTGAAATGTCGCAGCGGTGATATTGAGTCTTGCCTAGCACTGCTACAGCCGGAATACGGAGTCTGTTAGCCAGTGCTACAGCCAATTCATCGTTGATGACCGACATGCTCGATGTGATTCATGTATACTGTCCCCATGGGTTAAGCGCGCTTTGGGTTCCACGACTAGCCATGTCGGCCGGGTTCTTTGTCATGTGGATGCTAGCGACACTATCATATCGTGAGCCAAAAGGCGCCAAGCGGTCCGGGCCATGGTAAGCGACACCCGTAGAATACCGTGCGTGAGGCCGCAAAGTGATATGAGGTGTTACCGGCTAGGTCGATGTGACTTGGAATCGGGGTCTGACATAGCCAGCTTGCCACAAACCATAGGCAAATCGGTCTCACCGATAGGGATCTCGGTCTCACCGAGATGGGATTATAATCTCTCTGTTTCCCTTCGTAGCGTTTGGTCTAACGAAGTGAGCGATCAGTCTCACGAGATTGCAATGTAAACTCTCTGTTTCCTTTTACGTAACATTTCGGTCTCACGAAAAGGCGAATAGGTCCCACCGAGTTTACTTGACCAACTCTCTGGTTAGCTAATTACCAAAATCGGTCTCACGAGTTTGTATGTCAGTCTCACCGAGATTACATTATGCCTAACCTAACCATATCGGTCCTACCGAGTTGCATGTCGGTCCCACGAAATCACTACTTGATCACTAGGTTTCTTGAATCGGTCCCTTGAGTTTGGTAAATTGTATTATAGCAGTTAGATTTTGTGTGGGAGCTATTTATACCCTCCACCTCCTCTTCATTAAGTGGAAGAGCCATCAGAACAAACCTACACTTCCAACTTACAGTTAGAGAGAGAACCACCTACTCATGTGTTGAGGCCAAGATATTCCATTCCTACGAGATGAATCTTGATCTCTAGCCTTCCCCAAGTTGCTTTCCACTCAAATCTTCTTTCCACCAAATCCAAATCCTGTGAGAGAGAGTTGAGTGTTGGGGGAACTATCATTTGAAGCACAAGAGCAGGAGTTCATCATCAACACACCATTTGTTACTTCTTGGAAGTGGTGTCTCCTAGATTGGCTAGGTGTCACTTGGGAGCCTCAGACAAGATTGTGGAGTTGAACCAAGGAGTTTGTAAGGGCAAGGAGATCGCCTACTTCGTGAAGATCTACGCTAGTGAGGCAAGTCCTTAGTGGGAGACAGCCATGGTGGGATAGACAAGGTTGCTTCTTCGTGGACCCTTCGTGGGTGGAGCCCTCCGTGGACTCGCGCATCCGTTACCCTTCATGGGTTGAAGTCTCCATCAACGTGGATGTGCGATAGCACCACCGATCAAAACCACGATAAAAACAACCGTGTCTCTAATTGCGTTTGAATTCTCAAACCCTTCCCTTTACTTTCTAGCAAGTTGCATGCTTTACTTTCCGCTGCTCATATACTCTTTGCGCTTGCTTGAATTGTGTGAGGATTGCTTGACTTGTGCTAAAATAGTTAAAATCTACAAAGTCTAAAATTGGGAAAAGGTTAAGTTTTAATTGGTCAAGTAGTCTAATCACCCCTCTAGACATACTTCAAGGTCCTACAAGTGGTATCGAGCTTTGGTCTCCATTTGTTTGATTTCCATAGCTTTTGGTGGTCATAGCCTTGGTTTCACAACCTAGGAGAGTATGGCGTCTAGCGAGAAACTATCACCGTGAGGTCCTTACTTTGATGGCACTAATTTTGCTAGTTGGAAGCATAAGATGAAAATGCATATTCTCGGACATAACCCGCCGTTTGGGCTATTGTGTGTATTGGCTTGCAAGGTGAATTCTTTGATGGGAGAGAACGGCTGTGAAGCTAGTGCGGATGAGTTGAAGATGTTGCAATACAACGCTCAAGCTTGTGATATCCTCTTCAACGGATTGTGCCCCGAAGAATTCAACAAAATCAGCCGTCTTGAGAATGCAAAGGAAATTTGGGATACTTTGATTGATATGCATGAAGGTACCGACTCCGTCAAGGAATCCAAGTTGGATGTGCTCCAAAGTCAGCTTGACAAGTTCAAAATGAAGGATGGTGAAGGTGCCGCTGAAATGTACTCTAGGCTTGCTCTTATCACAAATGAGATTGCAGGCTTAGGAAGTGAAGAGATGACCGACAGATTCATCATCAAGAAGATCCTAAGTGCATTGGATGGAAAATATGATACCGTGTGCACATTGATCCAAATGATGCCCAATTACAAAGATCTCAAGCCAACGGAAGTCATTGGAAGAATTGTTGCTCATGAGATGTCGCTCAAGGATAAGGAGGAACTTCACAACAAGTCAAGTGGTGCTTACAAAGCCTCATGTGAAGCCCCTACATCATCAAGTGAGAAACAAACCTTCAATGAAGAATTGAGCTTAATGGTGAGGAACTTCAACAAATTCTACAAGAGTAGAAGTAAAGAGAAGCTCAAGTCAAGGTCCTACAATGACAAAGATCTTCTAGTAAGCGCCAATTTCTACAATTGTGGGAGATTCAGGACACTATTCAATGAGTGTCGGCACCCTACAAAGAAGAAGATTCTCCAAAAGAAGAAGTAGAAGAGAAGAATCACCACCAAGAGAGAAGGAGTAGAGATGATCGCTATGAGCGAAGACCCTCACAGAGAAGCAAGGATTAGGAAAGGAAGGACAAGTCATCAAGGAGCTACACAAAATGAAGACATCAAGCTCATGTTGGTGAATGGGTATCCAGCTCAGACTCGGACAATCACTCAGGAGAAGCTATCACTCCGACTCCAAATATACTCAAGATGAAGGTGTTGCGGTCTAGCACTTGTGTCAACCAACTCCTCGACATATTTGATTCACCAAATGAAGGAATTGGAAGATGCTTCATGGCCAAAGGTCCTAAGGTAACACACCCAGTATGTTGATTTCAATAGTGATGAAGATGACTTGCTAGGGGATGATGATTTACTTGTTGACAACTCTAGTGATGAATACTATGATGAAGCGTCAATCAATCATGCTAATCAAGATAAAACGAATGACAATGATAAGGATAAGATTGAGCTTCTAACTAAAGAACTAAACACTCTTAAGTTAGCTCATGAAACTTTATTCGAAGATCATCGAGAACTTTTAAGGGCTCATGAGAAGTTAAGCTTTGAAAAGCTCAATCTTGAGCAAGAGCATGAGTTCTTAAATGCAATCAATGATGATCTCCGTAAGAAAAGTTCTTCTTACATTGCCAATTGTTTACTCTTATCTACTTACATGCCTAGAGTCAAGTCCATTAACAAGGACAAGAAAGATTCTTCCTCAAGTAGTAACAATAATCATATTAAATCTAGTTGTTGGGGGTTCGGTCGACATATGCCAAGGGATGGCTTATCATGGTGGGGGCGGGTAGAGCGTCATGGTGCTGGAAGCAGGATGGCGAATACATGCTGCTGACGGATCTTACCGGCTTGGGGCTCTCCGTGGAATAACACCCCTCTGCTGCTCTGCGGGGTCTCTGCATGATCACTAGAAGAACAAAGGGCTACAAGAGGCTCCTTGAGCTGTTGAGGGGTGAGGAAGGAGAAGGGCACAGCTAGCTCTCCTCTTCCCTCTATGTGTGTCTAAAACTATCAATGTCAACCCTTTGCATGGGTGCCCGGGGGTTTATATAGGCCTACCCAGAAGCCTGTGATAATCCGGTGGTAGCGGGTCCCGATCGTCTATCTCTCGAGCCGCCCGTCTTCTCCGTCATTGTTGGGGCCCGGCCATTGGGCGGGCCCGCCCGGCTGAGCCAGTATGGGGCAGCAGGCCTTGTCACTTGTGGTAGTCTTGCCGACTGCTGATTCTTGTAGCCGTACTTCTAATGGCTGGTTTGGTCATGGGGTCATGGCAATAGTGCCGCCGCTGACAGTGATCCTTTGCCATTCCCGTCTTATGCAGTTAATGGCGTGCGGGGCCCGTGGGAGGGCGAGCCGACTCTGAGGCCGACTCCCAGCAGGTCCGTCTTGTGGCGCTCTCTCCGTCTTACGTACCCCCGCCGGCCAGTGAACCCGCCGTCTCTGAGTCGTATAGGCAGGCCGTCGTGAGCACAGGCGCCGCCCGCGAGGGCTGATGTCGAGGCTGGCATAGCATTGATGCAGCGCGGACGGAGATCTCCGTTGATGCAGCGCCTTTGTGGCCATACCTACCCCCATAAGCAGGGCGGGGATGGGCGTGCAGTGGGCGCACCTGTCCGCCCATCATTGCGGCGGGGAGGTGGTGGTCGCGGGCCGACTCCCCATAGCAGCTTCTCTGGAAGCCACCGGTTAGAATCGGCTTATCTGGAAGTCGCCCACAGGACTCGTCAGTGAGGGCAATCGGTGGCCTTGCCGCCGACTCTCAAGCGGCTCTTCTTCTTGGGGTCTTGAGGCGTAGCCTGCCCGATGTCTTGAAAGGTTCGGGGCTCGGGTTAGCCTACCCATGGCCCATTACTCGTGATAGTCCCGAAGCTGGTGGGGCGCCGAGGTGACATGTCGAGGAGCCTCAACAGTTTCATCCTCTGGTGGTGGAATCTGGGCCTTGCTCGCCGTCTTCCTCTAGGCCGACTAGTTGGGCGGACTCATGAAGCCGTCTTGCCCCATAGAGTTTGAAAGTCGTGGCGGGATCCGGGCGGCATGCGATAAGCTTCGGTAGCTACCGTTGTGGACCCGTCGCGTGGCACCCGCTTGGCGGTCGATCTGCCCTGCAGCAGCGGCAGGACGGGGCGGTTGTCGGCGGGACCCGCCACTACGCGCCTCGGCACCTGAGCGGATCCGTTGCGGCCGTGCGGGCGGTTGGGGTTCCCGTCGTAGCTGCGTGCGATAACCCGTGTAATGCGTCGTGGGGCGTGGGGTCTTTGGCGCGATTAATCCTCGTCGCCTCGCCGGCTTCTCAGCCACGAGCCTATAAGTAGGCGGGAGGAGGCGGCGGCTGCAGCGCCCATCTTCCCTACTCCCGCCGCTTCCGCCTTCTTCTTCCTCTCGTCGCCGCCCGCGTAAATCACGCCACGCCCGCAGCGATGAGCTCTTCCTCTGCCACGCACCTCCTGCCGTGCGCTCCAGCGTGTGGGGCGGCTCCGAGGTGGGCAGCGACCACATCGAGTTCGCCGCCCGAGCCGCGTCGTCTCCCGGCAAGAACCTAGTGCGGGCCCGCGCCTGCCGGCGAGGAAATATCGCCCGGCGCCGGAGGAGGCGGCGGGTCGTGTTCGCTCGCACCTCATCGCGCTGACCTAGGGCTACCGACAAGCGGTTTCTTGTTCCTTCTTGGAGTTCCACGGGCTCGGCCGCACCACCTTACTCCGAACGGCGGTGCTGCTGGCTGCCTTCGCCACCTTTGCGAAGGCTTCCTCGGCGTTCTCCCCACCATCGAGCTATGGGGAGTTCTTCGATCAAGCTCGCACGCTGCGTCGCGGCGTGCCAACCTGTGCGGTGCCTTCATCGCGATCTCACGGAGATCGGTGGCCGACAACCCGTTTCCCACCATCCTCTTGATTAAGTCGGTGAAGATGTGGCAGCGGTCTTATTTTATGTGAAAACGTCACCCAGGCGGCAGGTCAACCTGCGACCTTCTGAAGCGGCGCCTTGGTGGGAGGCTCCCGGCTGGTCCCACGAGTCAGGGCCTGACTCCCGCTGGTGCCTCCGCCGTCATGCGACTCAGTCTTGTGATCGGAGGGTTTAACAGAGGCCGACCTGCTGGCCGCCGTGGCCTTGAGTCCTTCGCTCAAGGCCGACCTCATCGATCTGTCGGATGGCGACCACAGGACAAGTCGGTGTGCTCCAGGACATGCCCCGCGGAGGTGGCGGACCGGTGAACTACATCATGACTGCAATCTCACGGCGGATTGGCAGTTGACGAGGGCCGTACTCAGCGCCAACCCCGCTTTGTTGTAAGTCGTCTCTCTTCTTACATTTTCTTTTCAGCGAATCCGACTTGATCTTTTTGGTTTTTGAGTGAGAACCCCTCATCCGCCTTGGTAGGCACCGTGGGACCCGGCCGTCGGTCGTCCCGACCGGCGGAGGCGGCGTCGATGACCTGACTTAGGCGGCAGCGATGGAGCCGGCGCCCGAAGGAGGAGGAGGAGCGGCGACTTCGGCCCTCGGCCACCTTTGCCAGCTGGCACGATGGCGGCGAGAAGTCACCCGCCACCAGTCAAGGTCTACCGGCCGAACACGAGTTCCTCCGCCGGCTTGGATGGTCAAGCGGTGCGAAGCGTCGGGCGGGCCAAGCTTGCTTGGCGGCGGTCGAAAAAGTTCAAAGGGCGACGCGCGCGACCAAGCGGGAAGAAGCGGTGCAATGGCCAACCGCTTCCGCCAAGGAAGTGAAAAACCGCCACTGGTCTCTTTGTAAGTGCTTCGCCTTTTGTCTTGTTTTCTTGGTGAATCTTGTCCAAATCTTTTACATGCCTTCCTCGCCAGGGCTCCCTTACTTTAGAGAGGATCGCCGCCCCTCCATCATCAATTCGGCGAGGCGTCCGCCACTACTCGGCGGATTGACCCCTTGTTGACCTCCGGGGCTGGCAGGCCAGGCAGCGAGGAGAAGCGACGAGGAAGAAACCGCCCGCCTAGAAAGGCGGAGGCGAAAAGCGGCGACCTCCCCGAAGAAAGCTGGATGAGGCGAAGCTGCCGTCGCGGCAAGCGGCGAGCTAAGGAGGCCGCGCATGTCGGCGTTACTCGTCATCGGCCGAGCTCGCGCCGCCGCCCGGAGTTCACGCAGGCAGGTGAAACGGTGGCGAAACCCCATCATGGAGTGGGAAAGCGGCGAGACCTCCATATCGGGCATGGCGTGCCGCCACCGCCGCCTCGCCGCCGTCCGGGGGCGCGCAAGGTAAACAGTGGCGGACCGCCCGGTGCCGCCGGCGAAAACGAGCCGTGGCGGCTGCTCCTTCAAATCGCCTCGCCGGTAACGCCGCCGCCACGAAAAGCGATTTTGGCGCCACGCCCGCCAGAACCGGCGCGCCATTCGGCCATCCATCGCCCGAGCAGCAGCGCTCACGCCCGTTGGGTGGGTGCGAGGCGGCAGAACCGAACGGCGCTTACGGGCGTTCGAGTGAAGCTGCGAGCGGCGGCGCCATCTAAAGCTGCACCAAAGCGCATCTGGCGTCGCGAGCAACCGTCGGGTATGCTTTCTTCTTTTGACTTTGTTTTCTTGTTCTTCTCTGTGAAGCGCGCTAAGCTCCTGCTGGAGTGTAATCCTCGAGTTTCGGGCTGGCTGCTGGCGGCGGCTCGGAACTTCATCTGATGAGTTCAAATATTTACCTTTGTCTAAAATACTTATCACATGAGTATCACAACCTCCAGCGTCACTGCCTTCAACCGCAATGTTGAGGAGCTGGGCAGCGGACTGCCGGCTGTCGGAGGCGGGAGTGAGTCCTCCTTCTTCTTGGCAGTGGCCTTTTGGCGCCAGCATGGCTGTAATCCCGAGATTCGGGCCGGCTAGCTGGCGATCGGGCGGATCTTCCAGCGACCTTCTTTGTTGGCGACTTAACGTCCTTTTCTTTTTATTCTCCAGAGGCCAGCGCCACTCTTGACAGACAGCTGGCGAAGCCAACACCGCCTTGCATGCCAAGGGGAGGAGTGCAACAAGCTCACCGGCCGCGACCTCTTTGGCTCTGTGGTAGTGGAGAAAGGAGCTGCTTAAGAAAGCGCGGAGACGGCGGAGAAAGAAAGAGCGCTCTCTGGCGAGTTGAGCGGCGCTCCTCTGGACCGACAAGGAGGCCTTGCTGATCTCCGGCTTCCATGAGATCGAGGATATCATCGACGGTGAGTTTCTTTACTTTCTTTCTTTGAGCCGTGACTATAGGTCGGTGAGGGAGTTCGGACTAGGGGTGTCGGGATGGCGAAATATCATCATCGGCTGGACTCCAAGACTATGAAGATACAAGAATGAAGACTTCGTCCTATGTCCGGATGGGACTTTCCTTGGCGTAGAAAGGCAAGCTTGGCGTCTCGGATATGTAGATCTCCTACCATTATGGCTGACTCTGTGTAACCCTAACCCTATCCGGTGTCTATATAAACGGAGGGTTTTAGTCGATGGGACGAACAACAATCATACCATAGGCTAGCTTCTAGGGTTTAGCCTCTTTGATCTCGTGGTAGATCCACTCTTGTAACACACATCATCAATATTAATCTAGCGGGGCGTGGGTTTTACCTCCATCAAGAGGGCCCGAACACAGGTAAAACATCGTGTCCCTTGTCTCTGTTACCATCCGCCTAGGCGCGATTCGGGACCCCCTACCGAGATCCGCGGTTTGACACCGACATTGGTGCTTTCATTGAGAGTTCCTCGTATGCGTCACCGATAGGCCGATGGCTCGCCGATCATCAATAACGGCGGTCGGGGTGAGACTTTTCTCCCGGACAGATCTTTGTGTTGGCGGCTTTGCTGCTGCGGGCCAATTAAGCAGCCATCTGGAGCAGATCGAAAGCTTCGCCCCAGCCATCAGGTCAGATTTGGAAGATTTAAACTATCGGCCGATATCGCGGAGACTTGATCTTGACCGGATTCGAGCGCAATAGCGTGCCGCCTTGTCTCGATGGGCATGATCTAGCTCTGCGGCGAGCGAGTGCCACGGAGGCCGCACCGATATCCGCTCCGACCCTTAATCCGGGCGGATTCCCCGACCGAGGGCGAGTGGTTGGACACCGCCTCGGGGGCTACAATCTCTCGGCGATCGAGCCTAACTCCATCCTGTCCTTTTGAAGACCTCGACTCGAGCGCGGACTCCTATCCGGACTCCGAACCCTCAGCGCCCTTGCCCGTCGAATCCGATTAGGCGTCCGTTATGGAGTTCCGCGACGCGGACATCTTCGACACTACGCCTTTTGGCGACATCTGAATTCACTAAAGTCTCTCTCTTTATCAGGAGAGCCCTGGTGGGACTACGGTCGGGAAGGTTGGGATGCGTCGGCGAAGAAATTCAGCGCCCACCACCACCCACTTGGTAGCCGTTGTCGACGATCTAACCGACATGCTAGACTCGACTACGAAGACATCGGCGGTATGGATGGCGTTGTCGGAGGCGACCAAGACCAGCGCCTCGAGGGCACTAGAAGGCCACCTCATCATCGACATATACATGGTGGACATCCCGAGAAGATGGGAGCGGCGATGGAACAACGGAGGATGACCCTCAGAAGCAGCCCAGCGCGGCGTCGTGGCGCCGCTCTAAATCCGCCAGCAAGAATGAAGATTCGGCACGGAGATAACAATACACGGACAGCGTCGAAGACAATCCACTCCGGCAAGATCCGGTAGCGGGAGGATGGAGCGCCAGACCCTCAAAGAAGCGGCGGCGAAGAGGTGAAAGGATTATCTGCTTCCCTCGAAGGCGAAGCAAGCCTCGGCGACAATGAATTAAATCGTACTGAGAATCCCGTCGAACAAGGCGTTTTAAGCGCGGGCTTATAGCCCGGCGAACAGCCTAAAGGAAAAGCAGCAACAGCTTAGAGCTGATCGGGATCTGCTAGCGGCAGATGGACCGAAGTCCTCGCGGCGAAGAGCATGAGCTCGAGCGCCCCTCAAAAGCTACCTAAGCATAAGCTGCTCCCACGATTAGAGGAGGAGGCTTACGAACCCGCATCACCGAGGAGACAATACGGTGTGTGATAGCACGGCAATAGGGATGATAGACTACTCATATCAATAAGAATTCCTTCTTTTAAGGGGCCCATTGGACGAACTCCAAAGTTAAGCGTGCTCAGCTTGGAGTAGTGTCGGGATGGGTGACCGGCGAAGATTGCTCCGGAGTGCGCCGCAGTGAGGACAAAGTCTTGTGAAAAGACTAATATTGATCTGTGGGGCGATCTAGATCCGCCGGGAATGCGACCACCGGCGGGTGTGTCGAGGCGTTACAAGTTAGTATCGAGCCGACCCTCGCGATTTACGGATGGTTGCGGACAGGTGCGTGGTCATGTTGTTCATGGCGTTTGTGACCCGTCGTGGCACCCGACATGGCACATGTGCGGTTTGGAAGCACAGACGTTTGTGCCAGAGGAGCGTTCTGTGGCCCGGCGAGGGCGTCGGTTCCTCGAGTGGGGGTGTATGTGATATCACGGCTTATTAGGGATGATAGACTACTCATATCAATAAGGAATTCCTTCTTTTAGGGGAGCCCATTGGACGAGAACTCCAAAGTTAAGCGTGCTCGGCTTGGAGTAGTGTCGGGATGGGTGACCGGCCAAGAAGAATTGCTCCCGGGTGCGCTGCAGTGAGGACAAAGTCTGTGAGAAAAGACTAAGTATTGATCTGTGGGGCCGATCTAGATCCCGCCGGAGAATGCGACCACCGGCCGGGTGTGTCGAGGCGTTACAAGTACTTATCACGCCCAATATGCGACCCTATCAAAAGGAACTCGACGGTCCCACCAAGATAGACCCGCATATTGAAGCGCTTTTGCAAGGTGGATATCATTACATCAACATTACATAATAGATGGGGATACATACATAAGGCACAAAAGCCACAAGAATACATCAACATCATATACAAGAACAACATCCGACTCTGAATGAAACATAAGCGAAACTCAAGCGACATCCACCACTGCTAACCCGGGCTGCCGACACGGAACCTATCCCCCGATCGAAGAAGCGAAGAAGAACTCCAAGACAAGCAAACATCGCTCTCGCGTCATGATCATCGCAAACCTGTACACTGGCTGGTGGTGTAGTAATCTGTGAGCCACGAGGACTCGGCAATCCCATTACCATGGGTATCAAGACTAGCAAATCTTAATGGGAAAGGAAGGGGTAAAGTGGTGAGGTTGCAGCAGCGACTAAGCATATATGGTGGCTAACAAGCGCAAATGAGGCGAGAAGAGAAACAAAAGAGCGATGCGCCAACTAGTAATGATCAAGAAGTGATCACGAACTCCTACTTCGTCAAACATAACCCGAAACCGTGTTCTCCTCTCGATCAACCCGAAAAGAGACACTCACGGTTACACACACGTTGGTGTATTTTAATTGAGATCAACCGGGTTTTCTACAACGGATATCAACAAATTCCCATCGCCACATAACAGCAGCACGGCTTTGAAAGTTCAAAACCTGCGGGGTGTCCCAACAGCCCATGATAAGCTCTCGCGATCAACGAAGGATATTCCTTCTCCCGGGAAGACCGATCAGTCTCGGAATCCGGCTACAAGACATTCACAGCAATAAAACAAGTCCAGCAAGACCTCCGGCGTGCGACACCACAGTAGTAGTAGCGCGTATCTCGTCGAGCCACGACCGGATGAGCAGTCCGTACAACTAAACCAGCCCTCAAGTTTCCCGGTGGCGCTGCAAAGGCTCTAGTTTGGACCAACACTTAGACAAGCATTGGCCGGGGGCTAAAATGAAGATGACCCTTGAGGCGCGACTCCCAAGGGAAAAAGGTAATAAGTGAGGCAAATGGTAAAACCAATGTTGGGCCTTCTTGGCAAAGTCTTATTCAAAGCGAACTGTCAAGGGGTCCCATAAATCACCCGACAGCGTTAGGGCGCAAAATCCAGGAACATAATACCGATATGGCGGAAACTAGAGGCGGCAAGAGTGGAACAAAACACCGGGCATAAGGCGAGCCTTCCACCCTTTACCAAGTATATAGATGCATTAATTAAATAAGATATATTGTGATATCCCAACAAGTAAACATGTTCCAACAAGGAACAACATCTCCATGTTCAACAAGGAACAAACTTCATCTTCACCTGCAACTAACAGCGCTATAAGAGGGGCTGAGCAAAGCGGTAACATAGCCAAACAACGGTTTGCTGGGAAGGGGACAACGAGTTAGAGGTTCATGGCAATTTGGGATGGCTTGATAAGCAGGTAATAGGTAGCGCAGCATAGCGATGAAACGAAGCAACTAGCATACCAATGATAGTAGTGAGATCCGAGGGTAGCGGTCATCTTGCCTGAAATCCATAAGGAATAAACGAGTCCATGAAGAAGGCGAGCGGATGAAGCCGAACCAAGCGTGAGCGAGCGAATCCTCACGATCATAGCAAGCAGGAACTAACAAGAAGAAGCACACAACATAGTAAACACACCACACATGAACAAGGCATGATGCACAACAAGCATGATGCATGACAAAACTACATGAAGCTACTCATGGCAAGAGATGATGCAAACAAGAGCAACACATCAAAGCAAGTTTAAATGAGGGCGGAAACAACATAGAACAACTCCGGTAAGTCCTCATATGCAAATTTCGAAATTGATCCAGATCTGGATATACCTTATCTTCAAGTTGTTAAACAGCAATTTAAGATGCACCATGATGATCTACGAAATTCTATTCAAGTTACATATAAAGTTCATTAGATTGAGACTCGACCTAGAAGATATGAGCAAAACAAGTTAAGCATGGCATTGATGCAAAATGCATACAAACATCAAGCAAACACCTCAAAACAAGGATCCAACATGATAATATGAAACTACATGCAAAATCAAGCAAGTTTCATATAGAGCACACTCAAAAGCAGAACAGCGGTTCAACACATACACCCTATACAAGTCATAGCAATAATCTGTCCAAAACAGCAACTAGACATATTGCAAGCATCAAAACAATATGCTACAGCACCACAATATGAAAACAAAAGGCATGGGCATGATCTACAGGTAAAGCATTACAAAACATGAACACTGAGCGACCTCCAGAAATGACTAGAACATGCTCAAAAACACATGGCAAGTTTGCAACTAATAACAGTTTCAGGCATTGGCAGAAATAACATCAGGTTGCAATGTTTAGAGCTATGAAACAACATGTTACAGGAACTTATCATGGAAAACAAAGGCATGGCATGAATCTACTCAAAGCATATAACAAAAGTCCTTTAGTGACCATAAGCCAAAAAGGATCAGGAAATATAGTAACACCCATGTCAATATTGAAAGTTTCGTTAACAGATTCAGCAACCTGGCATGTCAAAAACTGATAACAAGTAGGCATGTTTACAAGCTCAATGCACTCACTACAGAGCCTTATATGATAAACTAAGCATACATACATCAAGAAGACATGGCATAGAAGACATACATGGCAAGAACAATAACATAGCATACATGTATCAACCACAACAACCTTGGCAAAATTGAATAACATGTAAACAATCTGCCAGGAAACATTTGAAGCAAAAGTAGAGCTCGATTGACTCAAGCTATGGCACTCCATAATTGCAAACAAGGGCATGGATGGATAGAGCAAAACATGTATAACAAAACATCCTTACTGAAGTATCTCAAAATATGCATGGATCTCTCTGTAGCATCAAGTTAACATGGCATGAAAATATCAGCAAAACAGGGCTGAAAACAGCAACAACAAGACACCTAGTTTGCATGCTTGTGCTAGTCACCACATAGATCACAAAAATACATAGCAAGCACCACTGGAAAGAAGACATGGCATATTACAAAACACATGTAGGACTGAAGTTCATAGGGTGCACACATCAATCATGGCAAAAATGACAAAAGTGCAAGTTCTGATAAAAATCAGAAACTAACATCACATAGCACTCTTGCAACAGCATTTAGGGCATCAAGATGAGCTCAAATGAAAATGATGCAATAAGATGAAATGATCTACTCATTGAGGCGAACATTTTGACATATTACAGCATAAAAGCAGACTACATGCACAGAGTTACAATGCGATGAAAATGGCACAAAATATCTGCAGCATGGGGACTTAGTGAAAAAACAACCTTAGGGTTCATCGGATCTGAATCTGGCGCGTTTCACGGGGATCGCGGAGCTACGCAGTGAGCTCGGCGGGACAGCCAGGGACAGCGGGAAAGGCGAGGAAAAGGGTGGATCCGAGGTGGTGCGACCCTCGGCGAGGCCAGGGGCGGCGAGGCGGGAAGCCGCCGGATCCGGTCGTCGAGGCTGGCCAGGCTGCGGCAAGCCGAGGCCTTGGCCGAAGCGCGGAAGACGCCTGCGAGGCGTCAGTGTGACCCTCAGTGGTAGGTGAGCGGCGAGGAGCGAGGCCAGGTAACCATGGAGGCGGAGGAGCTTGTGGCAGGCAGGCGGAGGCCAGTGGCCGGCAAGCCCTCAGGCATGTGATCGTGAAAGCGCCGAAGCATGGCCGTAGTGAGCAGCATGACCCATGACAGGCTCAGGCGGGCAGCCTTGGCGGGCCAGTGGCGTGCTGCGTGGCGGTGATTAAGCCTTGTGGCGAGGCGGGCGTGTCCAGCGAGGCGAGAACAGCGTCCGGTGTGTGGAGGGCGATTTTAGGGTTCGTCTGCGAAATGATCCATGAATTTGGGTGGGATCTAGTTTTATAGGTAGAGGAGCTAGGAGAGTCAAATGAGGTGCGGTTTTGACCCGTGATCGTGATCGAGCGGCCGAGAACATGGAGGAGTTAGGTGGGTTTTGGGCCACTTAGAAAGGGAGTTGGGCTGCAACAAAAGAGGCCTGCGGTTACCGGTTAACCGTTGGAGTATAAGCGAACTCAAATGATCCGAAACTTGACAGGCGGTCTACGGTGCTATACCAAGGCCGCTTGACAAACCTCGGTCCATTCGAAACGTTTAACACCCACACGAAAAAGAGGTAAAGGGGGCGGGAGACATAGGAGTGCGGATTGCAAAAGCGGACAGGGGAAAATGCTCGGATGCATGAGGCGAACACGTATGCAAAACCGAATGCACATGATGACATGATATGAAATGCAGATGATGACATGGCAAAGAGAACGCATAAGCACATGACATGGCAAAGGCGAATAAGCAGCGGACACTGGCGCATCGAATCCGAGGCGTTACAACACTCCTCCACTAACAAGAGATCTCGTCCGAGATCTTAGGACCGAACGGAAGGAAAAAGGGATGAGGTGAAACAAGAACTCAAGATAAGAAGCAAAGAATCGAGAGCACTCGAGAAGAAGGAGCAGCGAGAATAGCGAGAATCAAAGCTCACGGAATCGGATAGACTATGAAAGCACTCCGTTTAGAGCGAGATAAAAAGCGAATAAAGGCTGAAAGGATTTAGGCAGCACCGGTTGAAAATGGAAGGAAAAGAACACGAACTTCACAAGATGGAAATACACTTGGCGACATGAACAAAGCGATGCCTCCGGAAAATTGGAAGAATTGAAAAGAACTTAGAAGGAAGGATTGAATGGAGTTGTTGAAAAAATCAACAACGAGAGAATAAACTTGTTGTGGACTTATGGATAACCTCTCAATATGAGGTGATAACCAACCCAAGCGAGAAAAGATTAAATAGCTGAGAAGAGCGAAGAAATGTAAAACTCCACTAACAAAATAATCACGGAGAATTAATTGCACTTGAGGCGAGAAGAAAAGATACTTGAATTCCACCAACAAAATCTTGATGAACTCTCGAAGAATGAATTAAATCATGAAGAACCACCATGAAGAATTCCGGTAACAAAAGGATGATGAGATAAAATTGAAGGATGAAAGAATAAGATTAAAGCTTTGCGGTGACTTAAGATGGAGGTTCCGGCGAGATGGTGAGGAAAAATGAACTCGGAAAAGAAAAGATGAAAACACTTGGAACTAGAATTTATTCATCAAGAACAAACTCGAAGGAAAGGATTAGACACTTGGATGAAATAAGAATAAGATTTATTGTATGCTTGTCCTTCATCAAATTAAATTGATGACATGAAATGGATTTGGCATAATACTTATTCTCGTTGAAAAGGATTCTGAGGGAATATGGCGCAAAACTTGAGAAAATCTTCATGAACCACGGTAGGATTGAAAGAAGGAATGGATTGATATGATAACAAAGGAAAAGAATCTGAATGAACCACCGTAAAATTGAAAATGCATGATGGAAGAATGAATCACGGGAAGAATTAGAAACACGGAGATACTTGAGGAATATAGAGAAAAGAGATCGAAGAGATCGCGATGATGAAGAATACTTGAATGAAGCACGGAAGAATATTGAAAGCGACGAAGGGCACGAATATGGAATAATTGGAGAGCAATTTGAAATCTTAGAGCGAAGAAATCTTCCAAAAGATGGCCTCCGGATGATTGAGAGGAAAGCAACACCTGAAATACTCGGATAGGTAAGAAAAGAATATCGGCGAATGGAATAATCTGAGGCTGATAACATGAAGCTAGAAGCATGAATCTTGAGAGAATGAACAAGATTTAGAAGGAACTCTTCTTGGTCTTCAAATGATGACGATGAAACACCACCAAAATAAGCGAGGTACTCGGTAGAATGAAAAGCAAAGAGGTTGAGCCAACAATGAAATGATTGAAATCGATCTTGGAAAAGGCAAGTGGTGATGATATTCATTCTTCGTCACACTTGAAAAGAATTAAGAATAACTCGGGAAATTAAAAGAGTCGGGTAAGATCACGGGAAAAGACACGTGGGTTAGGGCCCACTAAAGAAAACACCGTTGGAAAGGGATGTTGAGCAGATAGATGATGCACGGAGCGATTGAAATATTTGGTGAGGTGACAACCTCGAATTAATTGAACACGAGCGAATCTCGAGATGTCTTGAGCTCGGAATGATTGAATGGCGAGAAGCGAGCGAGCAAAGAACACTTCAAAGGAAAAGAATATGATCAACACGAAAAACTTGAATTGAATCCACGGAAAAGAAAAAGAGATGAAGAATGGCGAGCAGGCGAGAATTCACGGTTGAAATAATTTCTGAAAATGAAGAGGCTCCATACGAATGAAATTGATGCTCGGAAGAAACTTCGAACTCCGGGAATAATAGGGTGGGAGGCGGGAAAAACAAAGACAACTTGGAAGGAAATCGGCGAATCTCTTGAAGAAAACACGGTTGAAATCATTGAGGAAATAAAGGAAAGACTTATACAGTAGGATGGATACTCGATTCTGGACTCTGGTTCCGAGAAGAAAAGGGGTGGGTGGGTGGGAAAAACAAGGACAACCGGACAAGGAAAACAACGGCGTTGGAGGAAGAAGCGAGATTGAACTCAAAGATGAAGATGGTCGAGTCGACTTGACGAAATGCACGGATGAAAAGAGATGAGAACCCACGATCGGAAAAAACAACTGCGTGATCCTAAAGAAAAATTTGAAGGGAAGAGGTAATTCAAAACACCTCGTCAAGATTCCTCACGGAGGCGGCGAAAGGGCAGAGGGTAAAGAATTCCTACTCTCGATATAACTAGACTCGAAAATAGTTTTCTTCTAGACTCAAGCTGTGGCCAAACTACACAATCCATCAAGGGGCTCCTAGGGTTGGTCGAGGCTCGATACCAACTTATCACGCCCAATATCGACCCTATCCAAAAGGAACTCAAGCGGTCCCACCAAGGATAGACCCATATTGAAGCGCTTTTGCAAGGTGGATATCATTACATCAACATTACATAATAGATGGGGATACATACATAAGGCACAAATGCCACAAGAATACATCAACATCATATACAAGAACAACATCCGACTCTGAATGAAACATAAACGAAACTCAAGCGACATCCACCACTGCTAGCCCGGGCTGCCGGCACTGGAACCTATCCCTGATCGAAGAAGAAGCGAAGAAGGAACTCCAAGACAAGCAAACATCGCTCTCGCGTCATGATCATCATAAACCTGTACACACTGCTGGTGGTGTAGTGTCTGTGAGCCACGAGGACTCAGCAATCCCATTACCATGGGTATCAAGACTAGCAAAGCTTAATGGGAAAGGAAGGGTAAAGTGGTGAGGTTGCAGCAGCGACTAAGCATATATGGTGGCTAACAAGCGCAAATGAGGCGAGAAGAGAAACAAAAAAACGGTCGCCAACTAGTAATGATCAAGAAGTGATCCTGAACTCCTACTTCGTCAAACATAACCCGAAACCGTGTTCTCCTCTCGATCAACCCGAAAAGAGACACTCACGGTTACACACACGGTTGGTGTATTTTAATTGAGATCAACCGGGTTTCTACAACGGATATCAACAAATTCCCATCGCCACATAACGCAGGCACGGCTTTGAAAGTTCAAAACCTGCGGGGTGTCCCAACAACCCATGATAAGCTCTCGCGATCGAAGGATATTCCTTCTCCCGGGAAGACCGATCAGTCTCGGAATCCGGCTACAAGACATTTCACAGCAATAAAACAAGTCCAGCAAGACCTCCCGGCGTGCCGAAACACCACAGTAGTAATAGCAGCGTATCTCGTCGAGCCACGACCGGATGAGCAGTCCGTACAACTAAAACCAGCCCTCAAGTTTCCCGGTGGCGCTGCAAAGGGCTCTAGTTTGGACCAACACTTAGACAAGCATTGGCCGGGGGCTAAAATGAAGATGACCCTTGAGGCGCGACTCCCAAGGGAAAAAGGTAATAGGTGAGGCAAATGGTAAAACCAATGTTGGGCCTTCTTTGGAAAAGTCTTATTCAAAGCGAACTGTCAAGGGGTCCCATAAATCACCCGACAGCGTTAGGGGCGCAAAATCCGGGAACATAATACCGATATAGCGGAAACTAGAGGCGGCAAGAGTGGAACAAAACACAGGCATAAGGCTGAGCCTTCCACCCTTTACCAAGTATATAGATGCATTAATTAAATAAGATATATTGTGATATCCCAACAAGTAAACATGTTCCAACAAGGAACAACATCTCCATGTTCAACAAGGAACAAACTTCATCTTCACCTGCAACTAACAACGCTATA
>JAHIAM010000544.1:0-44657 GCA_021605205.1 Aegilops longissima
CCGAGATGACAAGCTGGGACGTCGTCGGCACCAAGAAGGATAGGTCCATTGCAGCGTTCATCCGAGTTAAATCAGCACATTCGGCGGGAGAACCAAATGTGCAATGACATGTTGGAGTTGCACGAAGACAAAGGAAGGATCATCAATGGAAGAAGAACTAAAGATTACGCAAGGACTACATGGGCGAGATCGTAGCTCTAGCAAGACACAATAACGATCTTAAGTCTGAGATCGAAGAACTCAAGAAGAAGTTGGCGCTCGGGAATGAAGACCCGTATATCGAATACCCAGCGACTACATTAACATCGGCGACACCGATTCGGATCCAAGTGAACCCGACTTTGAAGGCAAAGCTGGAGGCGGACATCATGGAGTCTTCCACGGTTCAAATTAGTAGAAGTCCCCCACTTTTGCGATAGTTAGATCGTTGTAAGCCCTTGTTTGATTGAATGAAGTGATTTTGTGTGTTTTTGCTCATGTGCATTTGGGTAGTGATTCCTTAGACCTCATTCTATTCTACATTTCTCTCCTCTTCTAAACCCATCGGATGCCTCGAGGGGCGACCCGGGTTTGTTTTCCTTGAGAGATCACCCAATTGATTCAGCAGCAGAACACCTGATTCAAACATTGGTGCGAGAACAACAACAACAACAACCCCGCCACCACCACCACCTGCGGATCATCGACTCGTTTCCTTAAGTATGAACCCGCGGTGTATTCGGTAGCACCAAGCGATTGTGGCGGATGGTGGCTCCATAAGATAGGAAGGAGCTGACCGCTGCAGGATGCACAGATGGTGAAAGAGTGAAGTTTGCAGCACACCGGCAGAAGGACCCTGGCAGCATGGTGGGAGAATTTCACAGCCACTTACCCGTGAACCTTTGTCACATGGGACCAGTTTGACAAGCTTTCGCTTGCCCATGTTTCAGCGAGGAGCCATGGCCATGAAGAAGCGTGAGTTTACATAACTTCGCCAAGGAGGAAGGACTGTTGGCGAGTCGTGGATGATTTTAGCAAATTAATACGTTATGTCCCGGATGGCGTTACTCTGAGATGCAGCTAAACAAGAGAAGTTTCTAGAAGGACTGAATGATGAGTTCAGCATGCGTTGATGGTAGCAAGTTTCAACAACTACCGAGGAGTTAGTAGACCGAGCTCTCATGATTGAAGAAAGCAGCAGAAAATTGAGAACCATAGCGGAAGTATGGACAAAGGAAGTATAACTCTGGATCCCAGAAACCTCGTTATACCCTAAATCAGGAATTCAGTTTCAGCATACCCATGGAGGAGGTAATTCGCATAACCATAATGGCACCAAGAATGGGAGCGGGAATGGAGGAAGCAATGGACAGAACCGCACCAACCCGTCAACACCATCCAAGGTAGACACTGAGTCACATTACTTGCTTTAAGTGCATAAAGGTGGGCACTATGCAAATGACTATCGAGAAGGCCAGAATGGAAATGGCAATGGAAGCTCGGAAAGAAGCCAAACCCTTTCAGCAGGGGACGGGTGAACCACATTGATGTGGAGGAGGTTGAAGATCAGCCGATCACGATGTCGGTAAGTTTTGGTTAAGTCATCTACTGCGGTTGTTCTTTTCGATCTTTGGTGCATCGCATTCCATACATATCAAGGGATTTGTGGATAAGTACAAATTACCGACCCAAGCCCTTAGGTCACCCATGCTAGTAACCTCACCGGAGGCGAGTACATGGCTAGTAAATGGTGTGATCATTGCCACTAAGTTGGACACTATGTTTTCCCCTCGGACCTAATAGTTACGGAATCCCAAAGATTGGATGTGATATTAGGAATGGATTGGTTATCAAAGTATGGAGGAAACATAGATTGTACCACAAGGTCAATTTTCTCACCACACGGAAGGAAGGAGGATTAAGTATGTGTCACGGCACGAGCGAGGAGAGCACAAGTTAATTGCTTATCGGGTGGTGCAGGAAGAAGTACCGATGGTGAAGGATTATCTGATGTATTTCGGAAGAGTTGCCGGGAATGCCGGCGGATAGAGACATTGAATTTTGATCGAGCTGTTGCGAGAGCAGGCCCGATGCTCGAGCGACCGTCTGAGGATGCCCTTACGGATTTGGCGGAAATCAAAGAAGCAGATTAAGGAACTATTGGATAAAGGTTTTATTAGCCCAAGTTCTTCACCTTGGGGATCACCCGTATTGTTAGTGGAGAAGAAGGATGGATCGTTGAGAATGGTTGTTGATTACCGTGGATTGAATGAAGTAACAATCAAGAACAAGTACCCACTACCTATGATAAATGATCTGTTTGATAAACTTGCAAGGAGCCAAAGTGTTTTCTAAGATGGACTTGCGATCGGTACCATCGATTGAAGATTAGGGAGCAAGATATACCCAAGACAGCGTTTACCACGAGATATGGATGTATGCAGTATACGTTATGTCATTTGGATGACTACGCACCAGCCTATTTCATGAACCTGATGAACAAAGTGTTTATGGAGTTTTTGGATAAGTTAAATCGTGGTGTTCATTGATGACATTTTAATTTTCTCGAAGAATGAAGAGGAACACAAGGAACATTTGCGATTGGTTTTGGGCGAGGAACACGAGTTGTATGCCAAGTTCAGCAAATGTGAGTTTGGCTAAAGGAAGTTGGATTTCGGACATGTTATATCCGGAGAAGGGATAGCAGTTGACCCCACAAAAGTTGAGACCGTAACCAAATGGGAAGCACCAATGACAGATTGGAGAGATTGGAGTTTCCTTGGACTCGCGAGGATACTACCGAAGATTCATTGAGAATTTCTCAAAATTGCGAAGCCTATGACAAATTGTTGAAGAAGGAAAATAAATTCATATGGAATTTGAGGACTGCGAGGCAAGTTTTCAGGAGTTGAAGAAAAGATTGGTTACCTCACGGTTTGATATTGCGGATCAGACTAAGGATTATGAGGTGTATTGCGCGCTTCACGTCGAGGACTTGGAGCCGTGCTTATGCAGGAAGGAAGAGTTGTTTCGTATGCTTCACGACAACTTAAGCCTCATGAGTTGAATTATGCCACTCATGATTTGGAGTTAGCAGCCGTTGTGCATGCCTTGAAGGCATGGAGACATTTTCTCATTTGAAATCATTGTGAAGTATATCTGGATCACAAGAGTTTGAAGTACATCTTCACCACGGAAGGAATTGAATCTCGAGACAAAGGAGATGGTTAGAACTAATCAAGGATTATGATATGAGATTGCATTATCACCCGGAAAGGCTAATGTCGTAGCAGGCGCATTGAGCCGTAAAACCCCGTCAATACCCTAATGATGGGAGGAATACCCAATGAGTTAGCCGAGGACCTTGAGAACTATGGTTGGAAATAGTTCCTAGAGGCTATGTAGCAGCATTGGAGATTGATCAACAGCGATGGACTAAATCGAGAGAAGCCCAAAAGGCAGATAAGGAAGTTGCCTCTATAAAGGAGAAAATGAGCAAAGGAAAAGCTAAAGGATTTCGTGAGGATGAACACGATACCCTATGGTTTGAAGACCGTGTTTATGTGCCCAATGACCCGGAGATCGGGAAGTTGATTTTGCAAAAGCCCATGATTCACCTATTCGATTCACCGGAAATACCAAGATGTATTTGGATTTGAAGAATATTTTACGGTGGACGGAATGAAGAAGGATATTGCGGAGTATGTAGCAGTTTGCGATGTATGTCGAGAAAGTAAAGCGAGCATCGAAGCCAGCAGGATTATTACAACCGTTGCGATACCGAATGGAAGTGGGATAAACTAGGCATGGATTTCATCACAGGTTTGCCAAAGACCCGTTCAGGATATGACTCGATTTGGGTTATAGTCGACCGTTTGACGAAGGTAGCTCATTTCATTCGATCAAGACTACCTATAGCAGTGCTAAGTTGGCAAAGATATATATGACCAGAATTGTGTGTTTACGGAGTTAGGAGCATCGTATCGGATAGAGAACCCGGTTTACCTCAAAATTTTGGAACCGGTTACACGAAACATTGGGAACCAGATTGGAATTGATCAGACTTTCCACCCACAGACCGATGGACAGACCGAGAGAGTCAATCAGATTTTGGAGGATATCTTTGAGAGCTTGTGCACTAGATTATGGATCTAGTTGGGATGATAATTTGCCGTATGCAGAATTTTCCTACAACAACAGTTACCAAACCAGCGAAGATGGCACCTTTGAGGCTCTGTATGGAAGAAGGTGCGAGGACACCGTTGTCATGGGGAATGGCTGGAGATAAATCGAGTTGTTTGGACCAGATTTGATTAAGGAGTGCGAACAGAAGGTTAAGTTGATTCAAGACAGGCTCAAGGTAGCCCAGTCCGGACAAAAGAGCTATGCCGATTCAAAGCGCCAGCGATTGAGTATGAAGTTGGAGCAGTATATCTTCGAGTATCCCTTGAGAGTTAAGCGTTTTGGAGTGAAAGGAAAGTTAGCACCACGTTTGTTGGACCATATAAGATTTTGCAGCGCATGGGAGAGATTGCTTATAAGTTGGAATTGCGGAAGGACTGTCGGGGAGTTCATGATGTATTCCATGTTTCTCGATTGAAGAAATGTCACCCGAGATAGCGAGAGGTACCGTTAAGAACACGGTGCCCTGGAAGCAATTCAGTTGAAGGATGATTTAACATATGAGGAAAAACCGGTTAAGATTCTCGATTATGCTAGCAGAGTTACCCATGACAAGGTTATCAAGTTTTGCAAAGTTCGATTGGAGCCACCACATTGAAGATGAAGCCACACAGGAAGAGAGGAAGTTTTGCTTAGGACCACCCTCACCTATTTTCTAGCCAACCCGAATCTCGAGGCGAGATTCATCTTAAAGGGTAGGTTTGTAACATCCCAAATTTTCAATTTGGAATGTTATACATTAGAGTCATCATGCATATCATATTTTCTCGCATTTTCCGATCCTAGAAAATTTCCGCAACTCAAGGACCCTCGGAGAAAGTTGGAATTTCATTATTTTCATATTTGGGATTTCTCAAATTTTGAAAATAGGATCATTTAGTTTATTTATTTATCTTCATAAAGTTTTCCGATAAAAAAATTAAGAGAGGAATAATATGACTTTCCCAACATTTAGGAAAAATGAAGATTTTATAAATAAATCAAATTTTGGTTTTGAAATTTATTTGCTTTAGGCAAAAATGAGCATTTAAAAAAATATGCATATTTGCCATTTTTTAAAGTTCATTTTGTTCGACTCATTTTAGGAGTCGGGGAAAATTAATTTTATTAAATCGGAGTTCGTTTGGTTTGATTTTATTTTTGGTTTAGTTTTTTTAAAAAAAAAACACCATGGGCCCCCCTAGGCAAGGCCAAGGCCAGGCAGTCAGCCAGCGCCCCGCCCATCGCCCCCCTCCCTCTCCCCCCTTGAAGTCGCCCTTGCCGGCCGCCTCGCCGCCGGCTCGGACCCGCCACGCCGCCCCATGGCTTGCCCCTCCCCAAGGCCGCCTCCCCCCTCCTATTTATACCGCCCCCCCCCCTCTCTCCTCATCCCGCTGCGCCTTGCCCCCCAACCCGAGCCCGCCGTGCGCGAGCCCTCGCCGCCGTTTTGTCGCCGTCGCCGGAGCCCGCCGCCGCTCGCCGCCACCCCCTCGAACCCCGCCGACCCCGCCCCCGCCGCCCGCCCGCCGGCGACCCCGAGCCACCGGAGGTAGCGCCACCCGCCCCCCGGTCGGTTTTTTAGAAAAAACCGATCCGGTTTTTCGATATGTTCGGTTTTTAAAACCCTAGATGTTTTATTTTTTTTTGGTTTTCTTATTTAGTGAGCGTTCACGAACCGTTCGTTTCAATAAACGTGTTCGTTGGATTAGTTCTGCTAACGGACGTCCGTTATTTACTCTGTTCGTCGTTTTCTTTTAATCGGATTTAATCCGTTATTTTTCTGATTCGATTTCCGATCCGATTTTCAAATCTGTTTATTTTCTCGCTCGTTTATCGGAATCAGGTGATTCAAGCGCTGGAGTTTAATTCTGAAACCGCCGTTCGACTAACCTACTTACACAAAGTTTTGCTACTGTAAAATTTTGACCTAGTTTCAGATTGCTAAACCGAGTCGTTCTCTCTCGAGTTTCGACTTTCGATGCTTTATTTGAATTGATTCTTTTGCAACCAGGGTTCTTAAGTTGAACTCTCTGGTTAGATCTTTTATTCGAGATTTCCCGTGCATTAGATGAGTACTTATTGTATGCTTGTTGTTTTCTGCGTTAGATCACCGGTGGTCGCCGCTTGTTACTTGAATCTCTAGGTCTCGCGGATCATCGGCAAGGCAAGTAACATGATCATACCTTTTCTACTACCCAGTTTTTATGCATTAGATCAAACCCTCAAACACTTGCATGTTAGGATCTAATTAAATTGTGGGTTTGGGAAGTAGATTGAGGTAGTACCTATTACTGTTTTACTTATGAAACCTTGGGAGTTACTTCTCGTTTGCTTATTATGCCATGCTATGCTAGTAGGCGTGGATTGGGTGAGTGAATATCCATGACAGATGTGAGATTGTTAATTAATGGTTTATCTAAGGTGGCAACCTAAACACACATCTGGGTGGATTGAGGCACTGGTTTCCATCGAGGACTTGCTGTATTTCTTGGACCGCCACCCGGGCTCTAAGGGATCATAAGATTATTCAAGCTGGAAACTTCCGTGTGCAGCCACAAGCCAATTATGGGCTCTGGCGTAGTTGACTAAGTTGTGCGAACTCTTACGGGTAGGCTAGCTGATGTAGGGGTTGTAGGTTGATGCGGTCTACCCACATGTAAGGTGCTAAGCGCTTACGAAGACTATGTCTCGGTCATCCGTTTCTCAAACACCATGTAGTCACGAGAACCAAGCGGAAGCGATCGAGTCTTAATGGGGAAAAGTCATAAACCTCTGCGAGTGTATAAACTAATCATGATTAGCCGTGTCCCGGTTATGGACGTTTTGAGTATCTAGTACTTGAATATCGTGTGAATCTCAACATGTTACTTCTAAATAAAAGTTATTGGGATTTGATGAGTACCTTTTAATTGGGATTGAGGATCTGTCAACCATTCTCAATGTTTAACAACCACCATGATAGTTAAATAAAACTATTCCTTTGATGTAGGGAAAAATCAGCTTTATGCAAAAATGTAACCGTAGAGCCTTACCACCAGCCATATATGCATGTAGTATAGGCTTATTCATTCATTGCTCTTATGTGTTACATTGCGGCATATTCCATGTCTTGACCCGTTTTGGGCTGCAACTTTCACGTTGCGAGACTTTTCGAACGACGAGTAAGGTGTTAGGTCGTGGTTCTATACTCGATGA
The DNA here is from genome assembly GCA_021605205.1 of Aegilops longissima. NCBI lineage: Eukaryota > Viridiplantae > Streptophyta > Magnoliopsida > Poales > Poaceae > Aegilops > Aegilops longissima. Next base: position 7,336 of record JAHIAM010000544.1, read on the forward strand.
TGCCGATGGAGTTGATGGACTCACTTATCTTCCAAGCCTTCGCTGTTATTATTAGATGGCCTTAAGCCATATTATTGTAATAAGTTCCCTTGTGGACAACGATGTAATAAGTGTGTGATTGCTACTCTGCTATAAATCCTTGAATCTTGTGTGGTGTCGGCATTCTGATCCGAGGATGACAACGAGCTGAAGACTGGATCCATTCGGGTCTGAGTGCGCTCTGAGACCACCATTGTATAACCACTCATCAGCAGATGCGACTTCCCAAATTGGGTAAAAGTGCAATCCGATCGCCCATGAAGTAGGGATAATAGCACCGGAGATAATATTGTTTCCATAAAGTAAAGAACCGAAAGCAGGCTCACGAATACCATCAATATCTCTTTGGAGGGGCAGCGATGAAGGCGATAATAAATACAGAAGTTGCGATCGATAATGTAGCGCCCGATTCAACCGTACACTAATCATACGCATAAATGTATGCGATCAAGATCGAGGACTCACGGGAAGATATCACAACACAACTCTACAAATAAAATAAGTCATACAAGCATCATAATACAAGCGAGGGGCCTCGAGGGCTCGAATACAAGTGCTTTCGATCATAGGCGAGTCGTGAAGCAACAATATCTGAGTACGGACATAAGTTAAACAAGTTGCCATAAGATGGCTAGCACAAAGCTGGGATCTGGATCGAAGAGGGCAGGCCTCCTGCAGGATCCTCCTAGGTCCTCTGGTAAATCGTCGGTGGGCTGCTGCGTAGTAGTAGGCACCTCGGAGTAGTAGTCATCGTGGCGGTGGCGTCGGCTCACAGGCTCCATCGTCGATTGCAGCAATCGAGTATATGTAGGGAAAAAGGGGAAACAATGCAACCGTGAGTACTCATCAAAGTACTACAAGCAAGGAGCTACACTACATATGCATGGATATATGTGTAAAGGCCATATCGGTGGTGAGCTGCGAGAATGCGAGAATAAGAGGGGATAGCTAGTCTTAGCGAAGACTAAACCACGGACTCTGTCTTACAGCAGGTAGGAGGGACAATCTGAATTCCTCAAGTAACATCACATAGCAATAATCCTACCGGCAATCCCACCTTATAACCACTGGCGAGGCGACCACGGTTATGTCGGCACTTGGAAGGTGTGTTTATCAAGTATCGGTTCTAGTTGTCATAAGCTCAAGGTACAACTCCAAGTCGTCCTGTTACGAAGATCACGGCTATCCGAATAGATTAACTTCCCCTGGGGTGCACCATCTTACCCATGCGCTTGATCCCATTTGGCGGACACACTTTCACAGGTCATGCCCGGCGCGGAAGATCAACACGTCGCAGCCCACCTAAACTGTGAGAGGCCAACCGCGGTCTAAACCTAAGCGCAGTGCAGGCCCATCATACTGAGCACACCTGCGTTCGTCTGTGACGGAAGCAGACCTAGCCTATGAGCGTTCGATCCAATCCGGTAGCGCGCTCCTCGTCGTGGCGTCTGAAGTGCTTGGTGATACCACGGCGGGATACCCATAACTACTCCAGCGTAGATGGTTAGTGCGTATAAGCTCGTAGCCAACTCAGATCAAATACCAAGACCTCGTTAAGCGTGTTAAGTATCATGACGCCCGAGCAGGCCAGGCCCACCTCTCTCTAAGCGGTCTCAACCTGCCTGTCGCTCCGCCTCAAAGATCCACTCATGGTGCTCCATCGGCCGACCCGACTTTAGTCTCACATGTATCATGTATAAGTATATAGTATATACCGTGATCACCTCCAGTGATCACGGCCCGATAATATCTGCACGGGAGACGGACAAGAATGTAGGGCCACGAGATGAATGTACTAGCATCCTATACTAAGCATATAGGATTGCGGTAAGGTAACAACGAAGTTACAAGGGACAGGCTATGCAGCGGTATAGGAGTATCTCAAAGCAGTAACATGCTATGCTACTCTAATGCAAGCGGTGTAGATAAGAGTAAGCGATATCTGGTGATCAAGGGGGCTTGCTGGTTGCTCACAGCAAGTGAGAGGTAAATCAACACCGTGGTCGAGGCGGCAATGACGGCGTCGGTCTCGTAGTCTCTGGGGAGAAGAGGGAAGAAACAATGAATACAAAGTAAACAGATGCATATCGATGCATGACATGCCAAGCGATGCTAAGCGTGCCCTAACGTGGTATGAGAAGTCTTGGTTGGGGAAAAACATCAGGAAGGTATTCCGGTGTTTAGGAGTTTTGAGGCGGAAGGCGGAGGAAAAGTTGCAGGTTCGATAGGTTAGGGTGTGTGTGGCGTGAGCGGACTGCGTATCGAATTAAATCTCGTCGTTTGAGCAACTTTCATGTTGAAAATATTTTAATCGGATTACGGTTAAAAGATATGATTTTAAAAGATTTTATTAATTTACGGAATTTTAATTAACTATTTAATTAATTTCGAAAATGCATTTATGACATCAGACATGATGTCATCTTGACATCAGCGATCAACGAGGTTGGTGAGTCAACCTGACAGTGGGTCCGCATGTCATCCTCTAATATCTAATTAACCTAATCGAGTTAATTAACATTGATTAATTAGGTTAATTAGTGATTAGGGTTAATTAATCAGAATTAATTAGATTAATTAATTACTTAATTAATTAATTAATTAATTAATTAGTTAATTAGTTTTAATTCATTTTCATTTTATTTTATTCCTGTTTTAATAAAAACCGTTCTTTGGGGAGTCCGGTGGGGCCCCATGTCATTAGGTGAGAGGGGCCATTGAGACATCTTGAGCGTGGGTGAGCAGGCAAGACCAAGCCAGGGCAGGCGGCCGAGGCCAAGGCGGGCGGAGGTCGGCCAGGAAACCAGGCTGCAGTGCCGCGGCAGTGGCTTGTGACCGTGGCCTCGGCCAGGGGGGAGGAGAGAGCGGCAGCCGGGTGTGAGGAGAAAGCGGAGGTGGTGGGGGTTCGGGCAGGCAGCGGAAGAAGCGTGCTCTGAGGCCCGGGGTTGGGGGCAGCGGCAGAAGCAAGCGATGATCGGGAGGAGGAGCTGTGGGCCTCACAGAAGTGAAGCGGCTCAGTGGAGGCAGTGAGCGGTGGAGGCAGCCAGGGGAGAGTCGTCAGACGGGGCGAGGTTTGGTGGCCGTGGGGGCGCCTTTCGGAAGGGAGAGGAGAGGGACCGGGGTTTGGGTGGCGAGAGGGAGGAGCAGGCGCCGTTGGGCGTGCCAGAGGAATGGGCAGAGGCAGTGGGGAGGGGCTGGGCTGGGAATGGGCCAGGGGTTTCCCTCCCTCTCTTCTTTTTCTTTCTTTTCTTTTATTATTTTCTTTTACTGTTTTTAGATTATTTAAAATGCCAAAGCATTTTACAAAAATTAGTGCACCCACCATAATTATGTTAGCTATTTTAGACAACCCCGAACATTTTAGTTTTGGTTTGAAACTTTTTATCGTTTGCTCTTGTTTTGAAATTGTTTTAGGCCGGGTTCGAATCATCGTGAGGTTAGTCACCATAACCGGGGTGATTACTGTTCATTAATCATCCGGGTGTTACAAATCTCCTCCACTACAAGAAATCTCGTCCGAGATTTAGGAGGTAGAAGGAAAGAGTGCGGGGTATTCATCTGAAGGCGATCCTCGCGTTCCCGGGTGGCCGTCTTGAGTGATTCGACCCTTTGGACTTTGAGAACTTGATCGCCCGGCGTGTGCGGCGTTCAGCAGTGAGAATGCGGACGGATGATCTTTATAGGAGAGGTCTGTTGCAATTCGAGCACTTCATGGTCCTTTGCTCGGATTGGGTCCTTGAAGTAGCGTCGGAGTTGGGACCGTGGAACACATCGTGAACTGAGAAAGGTTAAGCGGAAGCTCCGATTGATAAGCCACTTTTCCGCCTTTCGAGAATAGTGAAAGGGCCAATATAGCGGCGCTAACGCCCTTGATCCGGCGGTGAGCACCCTTCATTGGTTATAGCGAAGATAGGCCTTTTCGCGGTTGATAGACCATGTCCTTGTGATAGCGGTCATAATTACTCTTTTAGCGAGCTGGCGGTCTTGAGATTCCCACGAATAATGCGGACTTGATCTTGGCATGTTGGATAATATCCGGACGAAGAGTGGGCGTTCCCGATTTGACCAGATTCGAGAGGGTTGGCACTTTCGTCCATATAACACTTGAAGGGCCATCTTGAGACTAAGCTTGATAACTATTATTATAAGAGAACTCAGCATCTGGAGAGATTCCTCCCATTTCTTGCGAAGAAGCGACACAAGCTTCGAAGCATGTCTTGAGAATTTGGTTGACACGTTCAACTTGCCCTTGGGACTGCGGATGAAGCTTGATCTTGAAAGATAAATGAGTTCCCATAGCTTCTTGAAAACTTGCGAGAATCTTGAAGTGAATAAGCTGCCACGGTCGAGCGATAACCGGTGGAATACCGTGAAGTGAAACAATCCTGGACATATAAGCGTTGCAAGCTGGCTAGCGATGATCGTTTCTTTGGCCGCGGAAAATGTGCAACTTTAGAAAGCGGTCAATAGCGACAAGAATTGCATCATTACCTTTCTGCGATTTGGGAAATCCGGTGGCGAAGTCCATTTCAACATGGTTCCATTTCCATTCGGGAATAGAGATAGGTTGCGAGTTCAGCAGGCCTTTGATGTTACGCTTTGATCTGACGGCAAGCGTCACACTCGAAACATAGCGAGCAATGTCACTGCTTCATATTAGACCACGAGAATCTCGGCGAATGTCTTGATACATCTTTGTACTGCCGGGATGGATACATAGAGGCGTATCATGAGCTTCTTTCATAACCTTCGAGTCATATTCAGGTTTTCCTTCTTACGGCACCACTAAGCGGCCTTTGAAGTACAAAGCGCCATCATCGGCAATAGTGAAGGATGAGGATTTCCTTTCTTGATGTCTTGTTTAAGCTTATAGACTTGAGTCAAATCCTGCATTGTCTTTATAGTGCCACGAGATCGGGTTCAACAGCGAGGTATATAGGGAACCACAGGGAACAACACGGAGATTCATCTTGCGGAACTCGGAGGAGGGCGAGTGCACCGGAGGAACAATATGGAGGTTCAGCTTTCTGAATTCTTCAACAAGTGGGGGCTGAACTTGGTGAACTGAAGGTGGTTCTTGATAAGACTTGCGGCTCAAGGCATCAGCCATTACGTTAGCCTTGCAGGCGTATAGGAAATACCAAATCAAAGTCTGCAACAGTCTCCATCCATCTTTCTTGTGGAGGTTCAGGTCTGGCTGAGTAAGCAGATACTTGAGACTTTGGTGGTCGGTGAAGATCTACGCAACAATTACCGAGAAGGTAATGTCGCCCTTTGCTTTAGTGCATGAATAGCGGCAGCAAGTTCGAGGTCATGAACTGGGTAGTTCTCCTCGTGAGGCGCAAGCTGTCGGGAGGCATAAGCAACCACTGCGCTCTTGCATTAGGACACCGCCTAATCCTTGGCGAGAAGTGTCGCGATAAATAGCGAAGTCTTTCTTAGTATCGGGAGGAGCTAACCTTTGGGGGAGCGTCAACTTGTCTTTGAGTGCTGAAACTTTCGACATTTATCATCCATTGGAATTTGGCGCCCTTATGCAATAGGTTAGTCGAGGCACAGCAATCTTGGAGAAGTTCTCGGCGAATCGGCGGCAATAGCTGGCGAGACAGAAAACTTCGACTTATGCGTTCTTGGAGGAGTCAATCGAGAATAGCCTGAACTCTTTCGGGGTTGGCAATACCATCCTTAGAAATGACATGCCCAAGATAGGTTACTTGGAAGCGAATTCACATTTGGAGAACTTGGCATAGAGTTGATGCTCTCGTAGCTTTTCGGCTAAAGGCGAAGATGTTGACATGTTCTTCTTCATTCTTGGAAAAGATCGGGATATCATCGGATAAACCACGACGAACTTGTCGAGGTAATCCATGAATATATAGTTCATCGGTCGGGAGAAGGTAGCTGGAGCATTGGTTAAGCGAAAGACATGGCGGTGTACTCGTAAGATCCATAACGAGTCACAAATGCGGTCTTGGGGATATCCTCCTCACGAACACGGATCTGGTGGTAACCCAACCTCAAGTCGAGTTTGAGAACAACAGCGAACCAGCGATTGATCATAAAGATCATTGATCAGGAAGAGGATACTTATTCGAATGGTAGCTTGATTTATGGGGCGGTAGTCTTGGACCAATCGGTTTGTCCCATCCTTCTTCTTGACAAAGAGAAGGTGCTCCCCAAGGAGAGCAACTTGGGCGAATGAAGCCGCTTTGAAGAGATTTGTCGATTTCCTCCTTTAGCTCAAGGAGTTCATGCAGCGGCATCTTGTAGGGCGCTTGGCTATAGGAGTGGTGCACTGGTTTCAAGTCGATGGCGAATTGACAGCTCTAGCGGGGAATCCTGGAAGTTCTTGAGGAAGGCGTCTTGGAATTATAAGCAGCAGGAATGTTTTCAATTCCCTCGAGGGTGCGGCGTTCAATGCATTCAATGCATAGAGCCTTGCCTCGGCATCTGAACAGAGCGAGCATTGTAGCTTACTATTTCATCGAAGGGTGTAGCAGATGGGCGGTCTTAGTGGCATAAGCGATCGGCGCCGTATCGCTTTCAACCAATCCATCCCCAATATGAGGTCGATGTTAGGCGTCTTGAGGATAATGGGGAGGCATAGAATTCCAGCCCTTGATTTCCACAGGGGCGTCGATGCCAACCATGGAGGTTTGACATTGTCCCAATGGGGTTTTACCACTACCGAAGAGTTCATCTCTTCACACTTAACGTCGTGCTTGTATGCAAAGTCTTGAGACATGAATGAATCGATGCTCTGAATCGAATAAACAGAGATCAGTACTGAATTCTGAGTGTACCCATCACGGTAGCAGGCTGGTCTTGAGCCGTTCGGATCAACGTGGTTGGCTGAGCTTGCCCATAAGACTTGCGGTGTTGTTCGATTACAGGTGTTTCCACGGCCAGGCTGCGGGAAGGGCGATTGATTACGGTTACGGTTGCATTCTCTATGCGGTGCCTGGCTGTCCGCTTTGAAGCATAAGCCATTATTGGGAGTGGGGACAGGAGCTTGGGGTGGTGGAGCTGGAAGCTTGGCTGCTTAGTTGTGGCGGATGAGGTGTAGCATAGTTACGCTTTGGGCGAGTGCATTCGGTGGTACATGCTGTTGGGAATCCATATCTTGCGCCTGCGAGGCGGGCCGAAGATGAACCCGTGTCGCAGTTCGCTGTTAGAGCTCTGGTATTCCTGCAGACCAGTTTCGACATTGATAGCTTTGTTCACCAAGGTGGCGAAATCAGCAAAGTCGTGCACTAGAAGTGCGAGCTTGATGTCAGCTTGAAGACCGTCACGGAACTTCTCCTGTCTGCGTGCATCAGTTGCAATATCCTCTTCAGCATAGCGAGACAAGTCCAGGAACTCTGTGATAAACTATGATCTTGTTGCCTTGGGTGAGTTGCGGAACGGCGCTTCTTCGGTCCATGACCCCTTGAGGATGAAGCGGGCACGGAAGGCGCTGGATGTCGGCGGTGATGAGTGTTCCAAGCTGGCGAAATCGCGGTGGCTGTCCCACCATTGAGCTGCGGGTCCCTTGGAAGAAGGAAGCAAAGGTGACATAGCTGGCGGGGGCTACATCAGCGAGACTCCATCTCATAGGTGATGTCACGGGCGATCATCGACATCCGATGGCTGGGTTGAGCTGCGGTACATCTTTGGGGTTCGGCGTATGAAATCCTGCGAGTTGTTCCGTTTGGGTCTTTGGTGCATATTGGGCGAGGCGAGCCATCATGTTCTCCATGAGCTGGCGATTCATCTCGAGCTGTTGGATCATACCAGCCATGTACTCGAGGCGGTGGTGGGAAGTTGGCACCACGACCACGACCTGCTGGCCTAACCATCCTGCTATTATATAACGAGGGTAGTTCAGCATTTGAGAAATTAAGCAAGAGGCGAGAATCATTCATGATGAAACATGCATAATGAAAGCAGCATGATGGGAACTACATAGTAGTTGGCATATCTTACTAAAGGAATCATGCATAGAGTTCGATACATAGAGTCGATTACATAGACTACTACATCATAGTGACGCCTTGAGCTCATGGCGAATACATCAAACACTAACAAGCAAGTCTACATCAGTCCCAGCGGTGCTGCGGAGGTATTTGTAGCTGAAAGCTGATAGTCGGCGGCGGATAGTCCTCCACGTCGGTGACACAGGGGCGCGGATACTCTGGTGCTGAATCGGCGTCCGGTGGCGAGAAAAGGCCCAAGTCGGGAGAGTAGCCTCCCGTCGGCCAACCGACACCACAGGGCATCACGGTCTGGCTGGGTAGATCGCGAGCAGCAGCTCTCCGGATCGGACAAAGGGTGCATCAGCGTCGAACACGGTAGAAGTCTTGACGGGTGATGTACAACTTCGTGGCGAAGAGCTCGGTTAGCTCGATCAGCCCATCAACATGCAGAACAAAGTTACGATGGTGGAATAGCTCTCTGGTAGCGATGGTGTAGGAAGCGGTGTAGTAACCCTCCTCACCAACATCGGGAGCGATAGCAATGTGCACGAAGGGGAGGTGTCCAACTCTCGATACTCTGCGAAGGCGTGTCGAGCAGCATAAGCGACATCGTGGACTGCCATATCGATAGTCACTCCAACACCATGTGCGGTGTGCGCCGCGATAGTGGACTCATACTCCGAGAGTAGAGGTGGGCGATGGCGCGGTACTGCTCCTGGTTATAGTCTGGTACTCCTCATAGGCGGTGTACTCGGGGTGCAGCGATAACCGGATAGGTCATCATCTCGGCTAGCACCGCGGTGATCCCGAGCACCAATGGCCGTCGTGTGGCGCCACGACCTGCCTCGTGGGTTCCATCCGAAAACAAAGGCGTTTCAAAGGAGTCAAATGACGAGTGTGGAAATTGCTCAAATACAATTCCAAAACAACTTAGGCTATATCCAACTTTGGGGTGAATGCGGTCACGGGATCCTAGTGATAGTTAGTAAAATCGTTTAACCGAGTAGAAGAGTTCGAGTCGAGTAAAGGTCGAGGAGTAAAGATCCTAGAACCACCCGATGGCGGCGTGGGCCCGTAAGGCACACAGCCAAGTTAGTAAAAGTTTTGCAATGTCTAGACTCGACTTGACCAAGGAGTTGGGAAGGGATTCCTGAGGCGATCGGCTCGATACCAACTTGTGGCGCCCGATTCAATCGTACACTAATCATGCGCGCAAATGTATGCGATCAAGATCGAGGACTCACGGGAAGATATCACAACACAACTCTACAAATAAAATAAGTCATACAAGCATCATAATACAAGCCGGGGGCCTCGAGGGCTCGAATACAAGTGCTCGATCATAGGCAGTCGTGGAAGCAACAATATCTGAATCTGGACATAAGTTAAACAAGTTGCCATAAGATGGCTAGCACAAAGCTGGGATCTGAGATCGAAGAGGAGGCAGGCCTCCTGCACAGGATCCTCCTAGGTCACTCTGGTGCGTCGTCGTGGGCTGCTGCGTAGTAGTAGGTACCTCCGGAGTAGTAGTAAATCGTAGGCGGTGGCGTCGACTCACAGGCTCCATCGTCTGATTGCAGCAATCGAGTATAGGTAGGGAAAGGGAAACAATGCAACCGTGAGTACTCATCCAAAGTACTACAAAGCAAGAACTACACTACATATGCATGGATATATGTGTAAGGGCCATATCGGTGGGTGAGCTGCAGAATGCGAGAATAAGAGGGGATAGCTAGTCTTAGAAGACTAAACTTACGGACTCTGTCTTACAGCAGGTAGGAGGGACAATCTGAATTCCTCAAGTAACATCACATAGCAATAATCCTACCGGCAATCCCTGCTCATAACCTGGCGAAGCGACCACGGTTATATCGGCACTTGGAAGGTGTGTTTTATCAAGTATCCGGTTCTAGTTGTCATAAGCTCAAGGTACAACTCCAAGTCGTCCTGTTACCGAAGATCACGGCTATCGAATAGATTAACTTCCCTGCGGTGCACCATCTTACCCACCGCGCTTGATCCCATTTGGCGGACACACTTTCTGGGTCATGCCCGGCGCGGAAGATCAACACGTCGCAGCCCACCTAGGCACTGTGAGAGGCCAACCGCGGTCTAAACCTAAGCGCGCAGTGCAGGCCCATCATACTGAGCACACACTGCACGTTCGCGTCTGTGGCGAGCAGACCTAGCCTAATGGCGTTCAGTCAATCCGGCGCGCGCCGCTCGTCGTGACGTCTGAAGTGCCGGTGATACCACGGCGCGGGATACCCATAACTACTCCGCGTAGATGGTTAGTGCGTCTAAGCTCGTGGCGAACTCAGATCAAATACCAAGACCTCGTTAAGCGTGTTAAGTATCCACGAGCGCGAGCAGGGCCGAGCCCACCTCTCTCCTAAGCGGTCTCAACCTGCCTGTCGCTCGCCTCAAAGATCCACTCATGGGTGCTCCATCGGCCGACCCGACTTTAGTCTCCACATGTATCATGTATAAGTATATAGTATATACCGTGATCACCTCCCGGTGATCACGGCCCGATAATATATACGGCGGGGCGGACAAGAATGTAGGGCCACGAGATGAATGTACTAGCATCCTATACTAAGCATATAGGATTGCGGTAAAGGTAACAACGAAGTTACAAGGGCGAGGCTATGCAGCGGTATAGGAGTATCAAAGCAGTAACATGCTATGCTACTCTAATGCAAGCGGTGTAGATAAGAGTAAGCGATATCTGGTGATCAAGGGGGCTTGCTGGTTGCTCACAGCAAGTGAGAGAGGTCGTCAACACCGTGGTCGAGGCTGGCGGCAGCAGCGTCGGTCTCGTAGTCTACGGAGAGAAGAGGGAAGAAACAATGAATACAAAGTAAGCAGATGCATATCGATGCATGACATGCCAAGAAGCGATGCTAAGGCGTGCCCTAACGTGGTATGAAAGTCTTGGTTGGGGAAAAACATCAGGAAGGTATTCCGGTGTTTAGGGATTTTGAGCGGAAGGGCGGAGGAAAAGTTGCAGGTTCGATAGGTTAGGGGTGTGTGGGTGACGAGCGGACTGCGTATCGAATTCGTCTCGTCGTTACGAGCAACTTTCATGTTGAAAATATTTTAATCCGGATTACGGTTAAAAGATATGATTTTAAAAGATTTTATTAATTTACGGAATTTTAATTAATTATTTAATTAATTTAGAAAATGCATTTATGACACCAGCATGATGTCATCTTGACATCGGCGATCAACAGGGTTGGTGAGTCAACTCTGACAGTGGGTCCGCATGTCATCCTCTAATATCTAATTAACCTAATCGAGTTAATTAACATTGATTAATTAGGTTAATTAGTGATTAGGGTTAATTAATCAAAATTAATTAGATTAATTAATTACTTAATTAATTAATTAATTAATTAGTTAATTAGTTTTAATTCATTTTCATTTTATTTTTATTCCTGTTTTAATAAAACCGTTCTTTGGGGGGTGGGGCCCCATGTCATTAGCCCGAGAGGGGCCATTCAGACATCTTGGCGTCTTGGCGGAGCGAGGCAAGGCCACAGAGGCAGGCGGCGAGGCCAAGGCAGTGGGAGGGCCGCAGCCGCAACCTTGACCGGCCGGTGGCCAGCGGCGGTGAAGTGGTGGGGGTTCGGGCCCCGACAGGAGAAGCGTGCTCTGAGGGCAGGGCGGCGGCAGAGGCTGAGGAGGAGGGGCTGTGATGTGACATGAGACGGCGTGGAGCCAGCTGACAGGAGGTCGTCAGACGGGGCCGAGGTTTGGTGGCCGTGGGGGAGGCGGCGCCGTTGGCGAGGCAGTGGGGAGGGGCTGGCTGGGCAGAGGTTTCCTCCTCTCTTTTTTCTTTCTTTTCTTTTATTATTTTTCTTTTCTGTTTTAGATTATTTAAAATGCCAAAGCATTTTACAAAAATTAGTGCACCCACCATAATTATGTTAGCTATTTTAGACAACCCCGAACATTTTAGTTTTGGTTTGAAACTTTTTATCGTTTGCTCTTGTTTTGAAATTGTTTTGGGCCGGATTGAATCATCATTGAGTCGAGTCACCATAACTTGGGGTGATTCTGTTCCCTAATCATCCGGGTGTTACAAATAAGGTAAGGATCATCAAAACACGAACCATCCGATGTAAAAGCGATTTTCGGTGCTAGTTATCCGATTCTGAAGCGACCCCACAGGCTTGTACTTTCGCGTCTCTCTAAAATTGCAGTCATGGTAAGATCTTGGTTTATTCAAATTGCAAGGACTCCCAAGCACACATATTAACTAGAATATAGATAATAGAAGGCTTGTTATTTAACGATATAACATAGACTATATACCAATGTCAACCAAGTCAGCCCAAAGATTAGCTATCCATATAACTAAATTAACCAAACCAATAATTTTGTATTTGTAAATGAAGTGAGTCAAAGTTAAAAACTTTGATGGGTCTTTTCTATATGGGTTGCCGGGACTCGAACCGGAACTAGTCGGATGGAGTAGATAATTCTTCCTTGTTACAATAGAAAATCCCTCCCCAAATCGTGCTTGCATTTTCATTGCACACGACTTTCCTATGTAGAAATAGCCAATTTCTATTCCAAGAGGAAGTTCTACTAATTTTTTAATTAGTAAGTTGATTCACCTACTCTTTATTATAATAAAAGAACATTTCAGAATGAAAAATAGAAAAGTTTTTTCTTGATCATTTATCAACCCTTTCCTGTTTCTTAATTTAGTCTAATGATTAATTTAGGGTTGACCAGGTCATTGATCGTATAATATCCAAATACCAAATCGCTCGATGTGTGATCCTTGAAAGAAAAAAGAGTTGTTTTGGTGAACATCAAAGAAAAAACTTGCTCTTCTTCCATAAAAATTCTTCTAAAATGCGAACCCAATCGTTGCATAAAAGTTAAGTGCCGTGCTTTTATGTTTACGACTAAAGTTCTAAGCGCATGAAAGTCGAAGTATATACTTTAGTCGATACAAAGTCCGTTTTTGAAGATCCACTATGATAATGAAAAGATTTCTACATATCCGACCAAATCGATCAAGAATATCCCAATCTGATAAATCTGTCCAAATGGGTTTACTAATAGGATGCCCGATCCGATTACAAAATTGAGCTTTTGATAAGTATCCTATGAGGAGAGTAAGCGGGGACTATGGTATCGAATTTTTCATTGAGTATCTATTAGAAATGAATTCTCGACATTTGATTCCTTACTAACAAAGAACTTTTGGTACACTTGAAAGGTACCCCATAAAATCGAAGCAAGAGTTTGCTAATTGGTTTATATGGATTCTTGGCGGTGAGTCCAAAACAGAAATAATATTGCCAGAAATTGATAAGGTAGCATTTCCATTTCTTCTTCAAAAAAAAGTGCCTTTTGATGCAAGAATTGCCTTTCCTTGATATCGAACATAATGCATAAGAGGATCCATAAAGAACCATAGGGTTTCGAGAAAAACCAGGTACATTATCCCAAAATGTTCCATCTTCCTAGAAAAGTGGATTCGTTCGAGAAAAGTTCGGAAGATGCTAATGGTAAGCAAGAAGATTGTTTCTGAAGAAACAACAAAAAAAAATTCATATTCGATACATAAAGAGTTATATAGGAATCGAAATAGTCTTTTATTTTCTTTTTGAAAAAAATAAATGGATTTCATTGAAGTAATAAAACTATTCAATTAGAATAATAGTTGAAAAGAATGTAATAAATGCAAAGATGGAACATCTTGGATCTGTGATGAAGGAGTTGAACCAGGATTTCCAAATGGATAGGACAGGGTATTTCTATATGTGATAGATAATCCAAATGCAAAATTTGTCTTCTAAAAGGGAAATATTGAATGAATAGGCGTAAATTCTGAAACTTTGGTATTTCTTTTCTTTCGGACAAAATAATTCCCGTGGCGAGAATGGGATTTCCTAGCGATCGCAAACCCTTGGATAGAATCTTAGAATAAAACTCAGAATAAAAATAATTTTGTAATCCAATAATCGATCTTGGTTAGGATGATTAACGAGTTATCCAAAAATTCTCTGATACATTTGAATAATTAAGCGTTTCACAAGTAGTGAACTAAATTTCTTGTTATTACAACTAACAACTATTTCCACAGGTTCAGAACCATTTAATCCATAATGGTGGGCAAATGCATAAATATATTCCTGAAAGAGAAGTGGGTAGACAAAGTATTGTTGACGAGATTTATGTTTTTCTGAATACCCTTGAATTTTTCCATTTGTATTTCTACTTGAATCGAGAGAAGAAGCATTTCTCGGTTTATCGAATGATGATACATAGTGCAATATGGTCAGAACAGGGTGTTGCATTTTTAATACAAACCCTGGAAAGAAAGGGAGTCTAATCCACAGATCTTTTTCTGCTCCTTTTCTACCCAATTAGTTTATGTTTGTTCTAATTAAAAAAAAAGAACAGAACAAGTTTTTTATTTTTGCAGGCCAATCGCTCTTTTGACTTTGGAATACAGCCTCTTTATCAATATACTGCTTCTTTTACACATTCAATCCATAACATCCCTTATTCAATCCATAATCAAGAATAATTAGGATTTCTAAAAAAAAAAAGAAAAAATAAAGGGTCCACTCATAGGAAAACCCAACCTTTCCCCGCATCCGGCACTAATCTATTTTAACGTCTAATTAGGCGGGAATCATTCCAATTAGGAAGTTCAGCTCGTTGCTTTTTATTTTACGAAATTGGAGCGGGCTCTATCCATTTATTCATTAGACCCGAAAATCGTAATTTTGGATTCCATTCAAAAAAGATTGATTTTATTACGACATGCTATTTTTCCATTCATTACCTTTGAGGATCGATCGTGGTCTTCTAGACTCTACCAAGAGTGCAGGCCAATTGTTGTTTCATCCAAATGTGTAAAAGATCATAGTCGCACTTAAAAGCGAGTACTCTACCATTGAGTTAGCAACCCAGATAAAAAAGGATCTTAGATACGATCGAAATCCAAAATCAATGGAATTACACAGCGCTTACTGTCAAAACATTGAACTAGCAAGACATCAAAAGATTTTTTTATCGACCATGAAAAACACTCAAATGCCAAAGCGAACAGGTCGGTTAAATTCCACTAAAGTAAAGTTAAAAAAAGCGACCCTAATCACGATGGCCAAATTCTCCTTATTTTTAGCGATTTTATTAAAAAAATATATATTATATTGTATGAGAATACATGCAAGAGGAACACCCTTATCATTTGAGCGAAGTGTAGGCGGAAAAATTGAATATGGAGTGAGGATAAAGAGAACCATCTATCTACAAATTCCATTTGTTCAATAGACCTTTGTCAATGGAAATACAAGCGGTAAGAAAAAAATTAGATAGAAAAAGTAAATAAAATAGGGGCTTATGTTGGATTGCGCGATATAATATAAATCCAAATAGGATTAAAAAGAGGTAAATTGTGTCTAAATAATTAGACAACTAGGAATACTAATAATCTTCTCCTATCCTACTTTTTGATTCATTTAGTTCTTCAATTAACTCAAAGCTCTTTCTTTTCTTTAAAGAATTCCGCCTTCCTTAAAATATCATAAACAGTTCTTGTTGGTTGAGCACCCTTTTCAAGGAAATAGAGAATAGCTGGAACATTTAAACAAGTTTGATTCTTTATCGGATCATAAAAACCTACTTTTTGAAGATCTCTTCCTTCTCTTCGAGATCGAACATCAATTACAGCGATTCGATAGACAACTTATTGGGATAGATGTAGATAAACAACGCCCCCCCTAGAAACGTATAGGTGTAATTGGGCGATATCCCGTTCTATGTCCCATTTTATTTACTGGTATAGTAGATGGGGGAAATATTGGACTACCGCTCTAGAGTCCGAGCATTTTGTACTGTAAAACCAGAACCTATTAGATACGTACATATCCCGTTCTATGTCCCATTACTTCTTGTCTTACGGCGACGAAGAATAAAACTATCGCTATATTTACTTACATTTGATGGGTATTTGCGTGTTCATTTTCAAAATTACAGTAGCACTAAAGAGAGTTCCTTGTATTCAATATCCTTATGGGGAAAAAGGATACCCAAAGGAGTGAATAGGGATTTCGTTTTATCAACAACGAAGAGTGGAGTTTCTTTTTTTTCACAAAATATACCAAAAATTCAAGGTAATACAAGAAATAGGATAGGATCCTTTACTACGTCTTTTGGGGCTAAAAACACTTTTGCCTATCCATGAAGCAGGAAATACTATGTTATTTCCTCTTCTTATATTACTACTTTTCACTTTGTTCATTGGATTCATAGGAATCTCTTTTGATAATGGAGGAATTGGTAATGGAATAGCAGAGTTAACCATATTATCAAAGTGGTTAACTCCCTCAATAAACTTTACCCAGGAAAGTTCTAATTCTTTTGTAAATTCATATGAATTTATTACTAATGCAATTTCTTCTGTAAGTCTAGCTATCTTTGGTTTATTCATAGCATATATCTTCTATGGATCCGCTTATTCTTTTTTTCAGAATTTGGATTTAATAAACTCTTTTTACAAAGGAAATCCTAAAAAAGAATTTTTAGATCAAGTAAAAAAAAATATATACAGTTGGTCATATAATCGCGGTTATATAGATATTTTCTATACTAGGGTCTTTACCCTCGGTATAAGAGGGTTAACCGAACTCACGGAGTTTTTTGATAAGGGTGTTATTGATGGAATTACCAATGGAGTGGGTCTTGCTAGTTTTTGTATAGGAGAGGAAATTAAATATGTAGGGGGAGGTCGAATCTCGTCTTATTTATTCTTTTTTTTATGTTATGTATCTGTGTTTTTATTCTTTTTTCTTTCTTAAGTTAAGGAATTTACAACAAGTCTCTTGCAAAAATAACTATCCTATCCCTTTCTACAATCTCTCTATATCCTTGTTACATAAGGTAAGTATTGTATAATAGTTCGGTTTTCATGATTTTTCCATTCCTCTGTGTAAATAGCCTAATATGGGTTCACAATCAATAACATCCTCACCATCGAGAGTAACGATCAGTCGAAGAACACCATGCATTGATGGGTGTTGAGGGCCCATATTGACTATCATGAGATCTTTTCTTGTAAGCGGTAGACTCATATCCTTTCTTCCTTAATTCATTATTCCATGAAAATGGATTATTCCATGAATTCCTCAAAGCGAGGCTCATCAAAATGAAAAATCTAAGACTACTATAAGACTACTAAAAAAATAATAAAACAAGAAAAAATTTGAGCGATTAAATTACTGCTCCCGAATATTCAAGCTGACCGATTAATTTCTTATAACGTACTCTATTTTCTTTGCCAAATAAGCCAGAAAGCGTCGGCGTTTTCCCAAAAGTCTTCGTAGACCTCTTTCCGATGAAAAATCTTTTTGTGTAATTCCAAATGTGAAGCAAGTCTCCGTATCTTATTGGTGAAACTGAATACTTGAAATTCAACAGAACCCTGTTTTCTTCTTTTCTTCTTTAACCATAAATCCAAAAATTTTCTACCTCCTTTCTTTTCATGTATTTTTCTGATCAGGAAAAATACAAAATTATATCAGTTATTTTGAAGTTATTCTAATCTAGTACACACAAATTTGCAATTATTCATCTACTACTGGAATTTGGACTTATTTTATCGATGCAAATTGGATTTGGATAGAAGGTACATTCTTTCTAATATTTTAGATAGAAGAAACATTTCTTCTATCTAAAATATTAGAAAAAATTTAACTAATTATTTATTTCTATATGCAATTTATGGAATTGATACACCATTTAATTGATATCATTTAGCAAAATGAAACACAGCATATGCATCCATCTTTTAAACTCGAGAATTTCACGGGATAGAGATATGGTATAAGAAATAGACTATTAAGTAACTCTAAATGAATTGTGGATACATCTGTATCCTTAACATCTAAACGATTGTCATTATTAGTATCAAACCAATAGCGATTCATACAAGCTAAATCTTCTAATCAATGGTGGGCCAATAATGAATTTTTTGCATATGTATTAAGGCGGCAGCCTGATTTGAAATTGTCCAGAGTTTTATATGTTGTTTTCATTGCAATGGGTCTCCTTCCATAACTTTCCAATTACAGTACGAGAATTGAAAGACATGAAAATTCTCAATTCTCTCTGACGTCTAGTAGATAGAAACAAGAAAATCAGAAGAATCTTTCTCTCTATTCACTATCATTCCGCGTCTTGACTTCTATTAGTTTCTTTTCTTCTTTAATGCAATAGCTATAGTTTGATATAAGAATCCATTTCTCAAAGTAATGGAAACCATTCTCTTATAGGAAATGGTTAGAAAATCGCTATTCCACCTTTTAGGTATCGTGAAAAGTGATACTGTGAAGATCGTGCATTTGAGTCAAATTCAGATCCGTTTTTGAGTCCATGATATAATATAACCAAATTGGATAGATCTTCCACCTGTTTAGCTAAGAAAGAATAGATCTGAGAGGTGGATAATAGATCGATATGAAGATCATGAGCTGCCCCATAATGAAATACGCCGATGGTCGCGAATATCTCCTTCTTCCCTAATCCAAGATTGGAGAAAGAAGATCTAAGAGGGACCTATGGAGAATGTAGTCAGAAATCCATAATAGAGTCCGACCACAACGACCGAATTAATTATCCTCATCGAGAAACTTAGACTACTAAATAGAAAAGATTTGAAAATCATGGCATGTGTCTCCTTTTTTTCTTTCTTTAGAGTTTTCTATATGCACAATTTCTCGATGTTTCGATGAGAATTTCTTGACTTTCCATATATAGAAAGAGATAGACTATAAATGACATCTCTTATGTCAATAAGACCAAAGGGATGGATATTAAATGATAGGAAGTGCTAGGAAGTGAAATAGAATGAAATAGAGCCACTTTGGGCTTCCCTATGAAATGAGGCATGGAGCAGACCCTCTGAAGAAATTATGGGATTCTGAAAGAAGCTTGGACTCATATTGTTCATGGGTTGAGGCGGGAGTTGAACTCTAGGAGGTGAATCCCCTTGTTCCTCGATAGCTCGGTGGTAGGCGGTCAGCTGTTACTTATTTGGTCGTGAGTTCGAATCCTACTTGGGAGATTTTATTCATTCTTTAATGTAAAATTTTAATGTAAGAACAAAGAATTGAATTAAAGGGCTTGCTTTGACCCTTAGGAGTAGGTAACCGTTCGCTATCCTTGTTTCTATTTCTATTGCATTCTATCTCATCGTATCACATTCTGTTCTCTGATTCCACTTGACAAAGGAAAGAGCATACCTAAGTTCAATAGCTTTACATCCGCTATCCCGATCATGATTTTCCTACCCTCGGGAAAGTAAAGGCCCTTCCCCTTTGGAAGGCTGTGGGCGAGGAGGATTGAACCCCGACACCGTGGTTCGTAGCCACGTGCTCTAATCCTCTGAGCTACAGGCCCAGCTGTCTCCTTTGGATCTCTTCCGGGGTACCCCTTCATTTCAGGTTAAGAATATGGGAAGCGCCTTTCTCTCTATAAAACAGTGCGTTCGAGGTGTGAAGTGGGAGAGAGGGATGTGATGATTGAGGTTTTGAATAAGGCGACCTTTGCATTTTAGATTTGGATCTTTTCTTATTTCAAAATAGTGAAAAAGTCAAATAAGAGGTGTTAAGCTTTTATCATTACGGCATCGAGCTATTTTGCCTTGGGACCTCCCCTCTGATGTCGTCACCTTGATGAGTTTAACCACCAAATTAGGGATGGATTGGTGTGGTTCCTCTCGCCTAGGACACCAGAATATCGAACCATGAGCGAGGAAAGGCATGAGATAAATATTGGCTAGTAATTGTGAAGCCCCAATTCTTGGTGAAAGGGACACCAAAGGCCTCGCCCTCCCTCTCTATCTATCCAAGAGATGGAAGGGCAGAGCTTTTAGTTTTTCATCTTTTCATCAAAGAGTTGAACAATGAAGATAGATGGCAAGTGCACGATCGATTTGATCAGGCCGTGTAGAACAAGGTTCAAATCGTTAGATTCGTTAGGATGCCTCGGCTGCATACATCACTGCACTTCCACTTGACACCTATTTAAGCGGCTCGTCTCGCCGCTACCTTATCCTATTTCCATATACATCGCTCCATCCCGTATGGGTGGAGAACCCGTCGCTGTCTCGGCTGTGATACGGAGGCTCTAGGGAAGTCGGAGGAGAGCACTCATCTTGGGGTGGGCTTACTACTTATATGCTTTCAGCGAGTTATCCTCTCCGCACTTAGCTGCCAGCGTTTACCGTGAAACACGATAAGCTGGTACACGAGTGCGTCCTTCGGTCCTCTCGTACTAGGAAAGGTCCTCTCAATGCTCTAACGCCCACACGGATATGGACGAACTGTCTCACGACATTACGAACCCAGCTCACGTACCGCATTAATGGGCGAACAACCCAACCCTTGGAACCACCTACAGCTCCGGTGGCGAAGAGCCGACATCGAGGTGCCAAACCTTCCGTCGATGTGGACTCTTGGGGAAGATCAACCTGTTATCCCTAGAGTAACTTTTATCCATTGGCGGCCCTTCCACTCGGCACCGTCGGATCACTAAAGGCCGACTTTCGTCTACCTTTCGACGGGTGAGTCTTGCGGTCAAGCTCCTTCTGCCTTTGCACTCGAGGACCAATGTCCGTCGGCGAGAAACCTTTGCCGCCTCCGTTACCTTTTGGGAGGCCTCGCCCCATAAAGCTGTCTACGAGACTGTCCCTTGGCCCTGGTGCGACACAAAGTTAGAATCCGAGCTCTTCAGTGGTATCTCGCGATGGCTCGGGCCCCGGAAGGGCCTTCTTCGCCTTCCACCTAAGCTGCGCGGAAGGCCCAAAGCCAATCGAGGGAGCAGTAAAGCTTCATAGGGTCTTTCTATCCAGTGCGGGTAGTCCGCATCTTCACAGACATGTCTATTTCACGAGCCTCTCTCCGAGATAGTGCCCGGATCGTTCGCCTTTTCGTGCGGGTGGAACTTACCGACAAGAATTTCGCTACCTTAGGACCGTTATAGTTATGGCCGCCGTTCACGGGGCTTGATCGCCGGCTTCCACATCATCAGTTCACCAACTTCCTTGACCTTCCGGCCTTTGGGCAGGCGTCAGCCCCATACATGGTCTTCGACTTTGCGGAGACCTGTGTTTTAGTAAGCGATCGCCCGGGCCTGGTCGCTGCGGCCCCCTGTGAGGGGCACCTTCTCCAGTTCTGGGGCTATTTTGCGAGTTCCTTAGAGAGTTGTCTCGCGCCCCTAGGTATTCTCTACCTACCCACATGTCGGTTTGAGTGCAGTACCCTTTTGTTGAAGGTCGTTCGAGCTTTTCACGGGAGTATGGCATCGATTTACATACTTCAGCGCCATAGCGCTGGTATGAGCCTCGTGGAGAAGCAATCGCTAGTCCACGGGGCTCATACTTCAGCGCTTCTGGCGCAGTACTCGGACCTCGGATCGAGGCATTTTCTCTACCCTTCTTACCCTGAAAAAGCAGGGTCACCTTGTGTCCTTAAACCTATAACCATCTTTACGGCTAACCTAGCCTCCTCCGTCCCTCCGTACCAACAAGGGGTAGTACAGGAATATTGACCTGTTGTCCATCGACTTCGCCTTCGGCCTGATCTTTGGCCTGACTCACCCTCCGTGGGCCAGAACCTTGCGGATGAAACCTTGGGTTTTGGGCATTGGATTCTCACCAATGTTTTCGTTACTCAAGCCGACATTCTCGCTTCGCCGTGGACCCCGCTTTGCGGTTGCTTCCCTCTAGGCGAGCGGCTCCCCTACCGATGCATTTTGACATCCACAGCTTGGCGGATCGCTTAGCCCGTTCATCTTCAGCGCAAAGGCGCTCGATCGATGAGCTATTCGCACTCTTTAAAGGTGGCTGCTTCTGAGCAAACCTCTGGCTGTCTTTGCACCCCACCTCCTTTATCCTTTGGCGGTCATTTAGGGGCCTTAGCTGGTGATCCGGGCTATTCCTCTCGACGATGAAGCTTATCTCCCATCGTCTCTTTGGCGACCTTGACCCTGTTATTTTGGGTCATATCTAGTATTCGAGTTTGCCTCGATTTGGTACGCTCGCGCAGCCGCGCAAAACAGTGCTTTACCCTAGATGTCGATCAACTGCTGCGCCTCAACGCATTTCGGGAGAACCAGCTAGCTCACGGGTTGAGTGGCATTTCACCTAACCACAACTCATCCGCTGATTCTTCAACATCGAGTCGCCGGACCTCTGCTTAGTTTCATCCAAGCTTCATCTGGTCATGGATAGATCACCCGAGTTGGGTCCATAGCGGTGACAATCGCCCTATTAAGACTTCGCTTTAGCTCACGGCTCCGGTGGGTTCCGTTCCCTTAACCAAGCCACTGCCTATGAGTGTGGCTCATTCTTCAACGAGCACAAGGTCATAGATCACTTTCCCCTCCCTTTGCTTGGGAGCTCAGCCGCAGTTTCACGTTCTATTTCACTACCTTGGGGTTCTTTTCACCTTTCCCTCACGGTACTACTTAGCTATCGGTCACCCAGGAGTATTTAGCCTTGCAAGGTGGTCCTTGCTGATTCACACAGGATTCCACGTGCCCCATGCTACTCGGGTCGGGCGTAAGCTAGTGATGCTTTCGACTCTTTGGACTTTAGCCATCTAGGGTGCGGCACTCAACTGCTTCGCCTAGTAGCTGGCAGCTTGTATTGCTCTCCCACAACCCCGTTTTCACGGTTTAGGCTGCTCCCATTTAGCTCGCCGCTACTACTGAGAATCGCTTTTGCTTTCTTTTCCTCTGTCTACTAAGATGTTTCAGTTCGCGAGGTTTTCTCTTGCCTGCTCATGGATTCATGAGGCAGTTTAAAAAGATTGACCTATTTGGGAATCTCTGGATCTATGCTTATTTTCAACTCCCGAAGCATTTAGGTAGCACTCGCCCTTCCTCGTCTCACGGGTGCCTAGGTATCCACATAAGCCTTTCCTCTTTTGAACCTCGCCATTAACGTTAAGGCTATGCCATCCTAAGGTGCTACTAAATGGAAGGATCTTATCAACGTCCATGAATGTGAAATCATAGATCGAACTGCCCGAATTGGCAAAATTGGTGCTATCGCTATCATAGTATCCGCTAAGTTCACGGGCTGGAGATAAGCGGACTCGAACGCTGACATCCGCCACAGGGTAAACCACCGCCTCTCGGGCCTCCCGGCAGGTTCTACCATAGAGGCCAGCGATGAGACAATAACTCCCCGAACACAGCTTACAACTTTCATCGTCTTGTGCTCTCCAAAGAGCAACTCTTCTCAAAATCTCAAAACAAAAGGTGCTGAGTTGGAATCCCATTCTAAAGATTCTTGTGGTTAAGAATCGATTCTGAGAGAACCAGGAGCAGGGAGCTCTCCCCTTTTCCGCCCGACTCTTTGATCTTAAGAATGCTGGTTTTAGAGCAGTGATTGCCTTCTCCGACCCTTACTGCCCAACGGAGGCGGACGGCTAATGTGTTCCACTTATTGAACAGGGTCTATGGTGGTCAGCATGACCCCTGGGCGCGAGGCGTCCTTGGGGTGATCTCGTAGTTCCTACGAGGTGGAGACAATGGGAATTCGGTCCATGGATTTTCCTTCCTTTTGCTACATTTCACTCAAAGGGTTGAAGGAGATAGTGCATCAAGTTATTCATGAGACCAACAGATCCTCTTCCCGAGGATCCTAGATGAGGAAGCCTAGGAGGCCGCCGACTCAACTATCGTCCATGTCACGATCCATACTAGATCGACCAACTGCCCATCCTACCTCCTCTACCTTTTGACAGCCCATCTTTTGTCTCGGTAGAGTCTTTCGGTGGCATCTTTCAGTCCTCTTCCCCATTACTTAGAAAAAGTGAGCCACCGGTTCAGGTACAAGATACTATCATTACCGCTGGACAATTAGACAGCCAACCCGTGTCATAGCGACCCAATTGCAAGAGCGGAGCTCTATCAACTGAGCTATATCCCCGAGCCAAGTGGAGTATGCATGAAGAGTCGGATGCTTCTTCTATTCTTTTCACTGGCGCGGCTGGGCCATCTGGACTTGAACGGAGACCTGCGCCCGTGAAGTAAATCATCGCCCCTCTGATCCAACCAATTGGGAGAGAATCAATAGACTCCTTTTGGGGCGATTCATCCTTCGAGCATGACATACAACTCCCGTTGTCTGCGCTCTTCAAGTGTGCTTCTTCCCCTTCTCCCTCTTACCATGGCAAGTCCTTGGGAAATAACTCCGATGGGCAGAAAAAGGAAGGCGTTAAGAGACCCTCTGGCCCAACCCTAGACACTCTAAGATCCTTTTTCAAACCTGCTCTGCTCCCATTTAAGGAAAAAGAATTTCACGTTCTTCCTGAAAGGAAGGAGGATTAGGAAAGTCCTATTGATTGCTGCTTTCTCCGGACCGCCGGAAAAGCATGAAAAAAAGGCTCGAATAGTGCGATCCCTCCGTCACCCCAGAATGAAAGGGTGATCTCGTAGTTCTTGGTGCTGTGAAGATCGTTGTTAGGTGCTCCATTTTCCCATTGAGGGCGAACCTCAACCTGTGCTCGAGATAGCTCTCCATACACGATAAGGGATGTATGGATTCTCGAGAAGAGGAGCCGTGGTGCCCCCGGACCGCCCGGATCCACAGTGAATAGAAAGTTAGATCTACATGGGATCTCACTGAATCGCCCCATCTATCCTCCTGAGGAGAAGTTTGTTTGGTTTCAAACTCCGATTCAAGCAGGAGAATGCGCCATGCTAATGTGCCTTGGATGATCCACATCTTGGTCGGTGTGATGAGCACATTGAACTATCCATGTGGTGAGAGCCCTCACAGCCCGAACTGTGACGCATAATGCTCGGTAGCGCTCTACCACTGAGCTAATAGCCCGTCGCGGGCCTCCCAAAGGAGGCCTGCTTCATAAGCGAGAAAAACTCCATCCCTTTCCTTTTGACATCCCCATGCCGCCCACACCACAGGGGGACATGGGGGCGCCAAAGGATCCTATCACTATCAACTAATTTATTACGACCTAGGATAATAAGCTCATGAGCTTGGTCTTACTTCACCCTAAGCGAAAGACTTCCATATCAAGTTTAGCTCGAGGCGTAGCTGCCTTCTTTTGGGCGTGAAGAAGTGTCAAACCAAAATACCCAATAAGCATAAGCATTAGCTCTCCACGAAAAGGAGGTGATCCAGCCGCACCTTCGATCTGGCTACCTTATTCTGACTTCACTCGATCATAAGCCTAGCCTTAGGCATCCCCCTCCTTACGGTTAAGGTAATGACTTCAAACATGGCCAGCTCCTATAGTGTGACAGGCGGTGTGTACAAGGCCGAGAGCAGATTCACCGCCGTATGGCTGACCAGCGATTACTAGCGATTCCTGCTTCATGCGAGGCGAGTTGCAACCTGCAATCTGAGCGAGGGCGGGTTTTGGAGTTAGCTCACCCTCGCGAGATCGCGACCCTTTGTCCCGCCCATTGTAGCACGTGTGTCGCCCGGGGCATAAGGGGCATGATGACTTGGCCTCATCCTCTCCTTCCTCGGCTTAACACGGTCTGTTCAGGGTTACAAACTCATACTGGCAAGTAAACACGAGGGTTTCGTTCGTTGCAAGACTTAACCCAACACCTTACGACCACGGTGGCGACAGCCATGCACCACACATGTCCGCGTTCCCAAGGGCACCCCTCTCTTTCAAGAGGATTGGCGGCATGTCAAGCCACAGTAAGGTTCTTCGCTTTGCATCGAATTAAACCACATGCTCCACAGCATGCGGGCCCGTCAATTCCTTTGAGTTTCATTCTTGAGCGTACTCCCAGGCGGGATATAGCGTTAGCTACTGACCTTTGCAGAATTCGAGTCGCACAGCACCTAATATCCATCGTTTACGGCTAGGACTCTGGGGTCTCTAATCCCATTTGCTCCCCTAGCTTTCGTCTCTCGATGTCGATGTCGGCCCAGCGAGCGCTTTCACCGTTAGTGTTCTTTCGATCTCAATGCATTTCACCGCTCCACGGAAATTCCCTCTGCCCCTACCGTACTCGGCTTGGTAGTTTCCACCCTGTCGAGGTTGAGCCACAGGATTTGTGCGGACTTGAAAAACCACCTCTGAGGCGCTTTCGCCCAATCATTCGGATAACGCTTGCATCCTCTGTCTTACATGACTCTTGCACGAGTTAGCCGATGCTTATTCCTCGGATACCGTCATTGTTTCTTCTCAGAGAAAAGTTGGCGACCTGTAGGCCTTCCACCTCCAGCGGCATTGCTCCGTCGACTTTAGCCCATTGCGGAAAATTCCCCCTGCTGCCTCCGTAGGAGTGCAGGCGTGTCTCGGTCCAGTGTGGCTGATCATCCTCTCGGACCAGCTCTGATCATCGCCTTAGTAGCTATTACCTCACCAACTAGCTAATCAGGCGAGCCCCTCCTTGGCGGATTTCTCCTTTGCTCCTCAGCCTCACGGGGTATTAGTAACCGTTTCGGTTGTTGTTCCCCTCCCAAGGGCAGGTTCTTCTGCGTTACTCACCCGTTCGCCTTTGGAAACACCACTTCCCGTTCGACTTGCATGTGTTAAGCATGCCATGGCGTTCATCTGAGCGAGGATCGAACTCTCCATGAGATTCATAGTTGCATTACTTATAGCTTCCTTATTCGTGACAAAGCAGATTCGAATTGTCTTTCCTTCCAAGGATAACTTGTATCCATGCGCAGATTATTAGCACAGGTTAGCTACCAGCGATATAGCCAACCCTACCCTATCCGTCAATCCCACAAGCCTCTTATCCATTCCCGTTAAGCTCGTGGCGAGAGAGTAAGTCAAAATAGAAAAAACTCACATTGGGTTTAGGGATAATCAGGCTCGGTGATGACTTCCACCGTCAGGTGACACTCTACCGCTGAGTTATATCCTTCCCGTCCCATCGAGAAAAGTGCGAATCCTAAGGCAAAGGCGAAACTCAAGGCCACTCTTCCTCCGGGCTTTCTTTCCGCACTATTATGGATAGTCAAATAATGGGAAAAATTGGATTCAATTGTCAACTGGTCCTATCGAAAGTAGGATTGACTATGGATTGAGCCATCGCACATGGTTTCATAAAATCATGCGATTTTCGATCTAAATCGAGCAGGTTTCCATGAAGAAGATCTTGTTCAGCATGTTCTATTCGATCTTGGTAGGAGAAGAACCCGACTCGGTATTCTTAAAAAGAGGGAAGCAGAACCAAGTCAAGATGATATGGGTCGCCCCTTCTTCTTCGCCAAAGATCTTACCAGTTCGAGAAGGAGCTGAGGCTATTCTTTTCAATTTCCATTCAAGAATTTCTATCTGTTTCCGCCCTTTTCTTGAGACCTCGAAACATGAGGACAAATTACTTCTCTTAGGAACACATACAAGAAAAAGCATAGCGGTAGCCCTCCATTAACTACTTCATTTTCATTTATGAATTTCATAGTAATAGAAATCCATGTCCTACGAGACAGAATTTAGAACTTGCTATCCTCTTGCCTAATAGGCAAAGATTGACCTCTGTAGAAAGACGATTCATTCGGATCGATATGAGGACCCAACGCCGTTGCATTGCCAGAATCCATGTTCCATATTTGAGGCGGCTTGACTTCTGTGCTAGTTCCTTTTTCTGATCCGTCAGAAAAAGATCCGCGGTAGATAGTCACATGTTCCATATGCAATGGCAAAATACATTTTGAAAATATACCTCTCGTATTTCCCCCATCTTATAGTAGATGGAAATATATCAATATCTAATAAGTCAATTACACCTATCGGCTAATGGGGTAGTCCTTTGGTTTCCTTTTCTATTAAATCGAGGAAAACACGAATTTAGCTGTGAAATAACTTTACAAGAAATCCGGACACTACCAATCCTTAAACATTTCTAGAAACCACCTTTGGATCGATGTCGCGGTGCTTGTCAATCATTTCATCCCCTACAATATCGACAAGTCCATAAGCTTTGGCTTCGTCTGCGACATAAAAACATCCCTTTCCATGTCTTGGATACAACCCAAAAGGCTTGCCTGTTCTTACTGCATAAACCCTTGTGATCATTTATGCAAACTTTGTGTAACTCTTCTACTTCTAGTAAAATTCTGGTGTCCTTGCCCGATAATAAGCACTAGCAGGTTGGTGAAGCATAATCCTCGCGTGAGGGAATGCTATCGCTTGGTGGGTTCTCCTCCAAGCAGAATGAAGGAGCGCCATGGGCGGCTATTCGAGGCATATTGTATATATATCTGGTGTCACCGTTTGCATCGTATCAAAAATAGCCATTCTGAGATTAGCCACCCTTTGGGGAGTTTATAAACAAAAAATATCACTAATTCCATCTTCTATACTCAGATATACCATGAGACCTGTAATATGATTAAGTGATCTATAGCGAATCTCTTGACCTAAAAATGTGTCCTTTCTCGATTCATAACATTGTATAAGTCAACCCAAATAAACTTCTTCATCTCCGAGGAATCCGGTAAGTACTTTTGGAACACCAATGGGCATATTAGATTAATATTATTAAATTTAAGTAAGAAAACCACAATTTAATATGGAAGCGTAAGAATGGAGCAGAAAGAAAGAATCCATGATTTATTGTCTTAATTTTTATTCTTATTCTATATGAATACTATAGATTCTATTGATCGTAGATTGAAAGGTTATACATATAAGGAATGTAAGACAGATTGAATAAATAAAAGGAATGGGTGATTGAATGCTAAACAAAGAGGGTAGCGATCTATTCTTCGTTTTTCCAAATTGGCCAAGTTACCCATTGCATATTGGCACTTATCGGTATAGAATAGATCTGCTTCTCTTTCTTCTTATGAACAGAATTGGCTTCTTATTTTTAATGGAATGAAATAAATATTAGCGCTTTCGACAGAATCCCCTAGAAGAGCTAGGTACATAGGATATGGATAGTCTTTTTCAATGCGATAAAATAAAGCGACATCGTGTCTATTTTTCTTTGCTAAAGGGGTATTTCCATGGGTTTGCCTTGGTATCGTGTTCATCTTGTCGTATTGAATGATCCGGATTCGATTGCTTGCGGTGCATATAATGCACACAGCTCTAGTTCTGGTTGGGCTGGCTCAATGGCTTTATCTGAATTAGCAGTTTTGATCCCTCGATCCTGTTACGGATCCAATGTGGAGACAAGGTATGTTCGTAATTCCCTTCATGACTCGTTTAGGAATAAGCGGATTAGGTAGGGTGGTTGGAGTATTTCAGGAGGAACTGTAACAAATCCGGGTATTTGGAGTTATGAAGGTGTGGCGAATACGCATATTGTGTTTTACGGCTTGTGTTTCTTAGCAGCGATCGGCATTGGGTATATTGGGACCTAGAAATATTCTCGATGGCGGACGGAAAACCCTCTTTGGATTTGCCCAAGATCTTTGGAATTCATTTATTTCTTGCAGGGGTGGCTTGCTTTGGCTTTGGGGCATTTCATGTAGCAGGTTTGTATGGTCACTGGGATATGGGTATCCGATCCTTATGGACTAGCTGGAAAAGTACAAGCTGTAAATCCAGCGTGGGGTGCGAAGGTTTTGATCCTTTTGTTCGGAGAATAGCTTCTCATCATATTGCTCTTGGTACATTGGGTATATTAGCGGGCTTATTCCATCTTAGTGTCCGTCCGCCTCAGCGTCTATATAAAGGATTACGTATGGGCAATATTGAAACTGTACTTTCCAGTAGTATCGCTGCTGTTTTTTTTTGCAGCTTTCGTAAGTTATTCTGATCCTGCTACTGTAAAAATGTCATACGATATCGTTAAGATTTTTATCAGAGTTAAAATGTAATAAATTACACCTTGACATATTACGCAGGATCAGAATAACTTATAGCATCTCGATGCGGCTATATCTCCCGTGTCGAGCACGACTTAGAGCATAACGCATTGAAAGCAATGTACTTAAGTGAGGTAATATTCACACAACCCATGTAATAAATAAGGGAAAGAGATACATAGTTGGCTACGATCGCCACTTCACACAGTACATGAATAAACATCCATCATTCAAAGTACACTCAAGGTCCGACTACGGAACCAAAATAAAGAAGATACCCCAAATGTTACACGGATCGATCGTCCCAACTGGGCACCACTCTGATCATCTGGAAAAGACACATAATAGCGACCACGTTCCTCGTCGAACTCCCACTTGAGCTCGGATGCGTCACCTGCACTGGCATCATCGGAACCTGCAACTGTTTTGGTAGAATCTGTGAGTCACGGGGACTCAGCAATCTCACACCCGCGAGATCAAGACTATTTAAGCTTATAGGAAGGACAGGGTAGTAAAATGGAGCTGCAGCAAGCGACTAGCATATATGGTGGCTACATTTGCAAAGAGAGGCGAGAAGAGGAGCAAAGCACGGTCGTGAAACTAGTAGCGATCAAGAAGTGATCCTGAACTACTTCGTCGAGACATAACTCCAACACCGTGTTCACTTCCGTACTCCGCGAGAAGAGACCATCACGGTTACACAGATTGATGTGTATTTTAATTGAGGTCAACGGGTTTTCTACAACGGACATTAACAAATTCCCATCGCCTCATAACAGCAGGCACGGCTTTGAAAGATATTACCTGCGGGGTGTCCCAACAACCCATTATAAGCTCTCACGGTCAGCGAAGGATATTCCTTCTACGGGAAGACCGATCAATCTCGGAATCCCGGACTACAAGACATTTCGACAGCAATAAAACAAGACCAGCAAAGCCACCCGAATGTGCCGACAAATCCCGATAGGAGCTGCACATATCTCGTTCTCGGGGCACACCGGATGGGCAAGGCGTCGGGTTGGCATAGACCCTGGATTGCCGAGGCGCGGACATCGCCAGGTTGGGCCAGCCTTTCGAAGGAGCACTGGTCGGGGTTTAAAATAAAGATGACCCTCGGGCTCGCGAAAACCGGGGAAAAAGGCTTAGGTGGCAAATGGTAAAACCAAAGTTGGGCCTTGCTGGGCGAGTCTTATTCAAAGCGAACTGTCAAGGGGTCCCATAAATCACCCAACCGTGTAAGAGGCGAAATCAAGGAACATAACACCGGTATGGCGGAAACTAGGGTGGCAAAGTGGAACAAAACACCAGGCATAAGGCCGAGCCTTCCACCCTTTACCAAATATATAGATGTATTAATTATAGCAGATAAATATTGTGATATCCCCAACAGGTAAACATGCTCCAAAAGGAACAACATCTCCATGTTCCAACAAGGAACAACCTTCAACTTCACTGCAACTAACAGCGCTATAAGAGGGGCTGAGCAAAGCGGTAACATAGCCAATCAGCGGTTTGCTAGGAAAGGATGGTTAGGGGCTGACATGGCAATATGGGTGGCATGATATAGCAAGTGGTAGGCATCGTAGCATAGGCATAGAAAAAAGCGAGCAACTAGCATAGCAAAGATAGAAGTGATTTCGAGGTATGGTCATCTTGCTGCAATGTTCTCAGAGTTGTCGAAAGCTTGATCCTCGTAAGCGTTCTCAACAGGTTCCTCGTTCACGTACTCGTCTCCCGGCTCTACCCAAAGCAAGAAAACAAACAAAGGAACCACAATAAATCACGGTGCAATGCACAATCAACATGATGCAAAACATGACATGATATGCGAGATGTGATATGCAATGCGTATGTGCGCTCCGGAAGGTAAATGATGAACCAGGCATCAACTTGGAAAACCAAGTATGCCACTGGAAAGATGAGATGATTTCGGTTGAAATCGATATAAAGATCACCGGAATCGGATGCACGGTTTGCAAATGACAAGCAAAACAAGAATGGCACAAATCTGCCATTAACGACATGATGCCACTTAGCAAGCAACAAGAAATTAAGCTACTGCACCCAAGCGTATCAACAAAGTACATGGCAGTGATCTACACAAGATGCTCGACAAAAGATGAGCACTGAGCTACGGCTAGTTCACATCATAACAGGTTCAAACAAGCATGGCAAAAGTGCACAAAATATCGGGCTGGACATGGCAAAAACAGCATCAGGTTGCAATGTTGAGCAGCAAAACGACATGCTACAGGACCTTAAAATAGCAAAACAAGGCATGGCATGAATCTACTCAAAGCATAGAACAAAAGTCCCTTACTGACCATAAGCCAAAAGGATCGGAAATATAGTAACACCCATGTCAATATTGAAAGTTTAGTTAACAGATTCAGACTTGGTGAAATTTCAGGACATAAGAAACAGATTCAACATGGCATCTTTACAAGCAGATTAACTCACTACAAGGCATGTCATGGAATGGAACAAAATCTAGCATGAAGTAGCCATGAAAATGAAGCTCTCCATGTGCAAAGGAACCTCATGGCATGTTTGAATTAAATGTACGAAAATGACAAAACAGCATCATGATGTAAAATGACATGTTCAAGAACTTGCTCAAATGCAGAAACTAATGCCACAACTGGGTTGGTGGGATTTTCTACCCCAAAACATATATAATATGTTGGGGTTGCTGTGAAAAACATTCACAAGTGCATCAAGTTAAAACACACCTAAAATGGCTATTAGCCAGAATTAGCGGTAGCCAGAAAGAAATGTCAGATTTGGACTTGCCTGAAATGGAAAGAGGGCTATCCAGAAATGGAAGCGGGGATAAGGAAAAAAATAGAAAGAGGAGGCGAGAGGCTGTTGGTGGGACCCATACGCCATAGAGACTTACATTTACAAAACCAGCGGAGGAAAATAAAAATAAAAAAAGGCGTGCGGCGTGGGAACCGGTCGGGCTACTAACATGATCGTGATAAGGGGGCTCGCCCCTTTTGAGTAAGCCCTCTGATGCAGGTTCCTCTCACAGGCGGAGAGAAAGCGCCGGCGGCAGCCCGGCGAAACAGCGGCGGCGGCGGAGGCTCGAGAAGGTGCCGGCGGGTGTCTTGAAACATCATGGCAGGGTGTGTGCGGTGCGAGGAAGGGAAGCGTGCGGCGCATGTATGGGTGTGCGTGTGGGCGGAGCTTGCGGCCATGGCGATGAAGCGGCGAGGCAGGGCTTCGGCGACCTGCGTGAGCTGCTCCACTGCGAGGCGTGCGTGCGTGTGTGTGAGAGAAACTTGGGGACCCGAAAATTTGGAGAAGCAGGCGGCGCTCCGGCAAAATACACTGAGAAAAAATTCAGACTTCGCGGAACACGGGAGCACAGCAAAGACACGGATCGACCGAGGCCTTACGGGGTCCTAAATGCCATGGAAAGAAAAGGGGAGGTAGGTGCGTTACCCAGCTCACCCTAGGACCGACGAAGTCGGCGGAGAGCGTCTTTGGAAGCGGCGAGAGGAGCTCACGAACTTGGCGGGGCTGCTGTCCGTGAAGCGAGAGAAGAAGAACGGCGAAATGGCGGACTTAGCGATCGAGGCGAGAAGAGGGCAGCAGGGGCGTGGTCGGCGTCGTGGAGGAAAACAGACGGCGTTGGCGGCGGAGGTGGCGGAGTGCGCCGGCGGCGGCTATCCGAGCTTCGGCTGAAGCTCGGTCGGTTCATAGTGGGCAGAGCGCGGCGAGGCTCGACTCGGCTTACAGCAGCGGCGAGGGCGGAGAGGAGGATCGGTTGAGGGAGACCCTAGGGCACCGGGGACAACTATATAGGGGTCTATGGAGCTTCTCGGCCGTTAAATCAACAAGGTTGTCGGCGTGGACATCTTTGGATCTTGCGCCGTCTGAGGAGGTTAATGGCGCCTCTCTGTCTGGCGTGGGCTGGATGGGCTCTTTGGACTGCGCTGGCTGCGGGGCCTAGGTGGGCTGCTAGGTGGAAAAGGCCTCGGCTGGGCTGCTAGCTGCTGCTGCTTCATTTCCATTTTAAAACAGAAATAGAAGCAGAAAAGCTCGGGAAAAAAAAGGGAGGAGTTAGGCGTAAAGAAAATACTCTCCAACTCTGGAATTATCCACTATTATAATAAATTGCATTGGGCATTTTAGAGGTAGAAAATAAGACAAGTTTGAATTATATTCAAACTTGTGTCATTGAACCTGACCAAAACAACTTCAAATAAGGAGATCTTTGGCGAGAGGTTTAGGGCAAGGATCAAGATTTCTGAGGAGAAGATGAACATTAATAGAAAGGAAAATTAGCACTTGATAAAAGAAGGAAGGAGGAGAAGTGATGGTGCCATGGTTGAAAAGGGGGAACAAGGTCATGCCCATGATGCTCATGGCAACAACATGAATGACAAAATGCAACATGAGATGACATGAGATGAAAATGCACTAAATGATGATGACAAGAAGCACAAAAGCAAAATGGCAAAAGGAAAATGACAATGAAAAGAATAAAACACACAACCAAACAAGATGAGGCCAAACATGATAAAACCCACAAGAATTGGATGAGGTCAAGTTGATATATTGCCAAAGGAAGTTTACATCGGGGTGTTACAACACTCCACCACTACGAAAGGATCTCGTCCGAGATCTAGGACTGGAAGAACTCGGATATTAGACGGAGGTGATCCTCGCGCTCGGTGGCTTCTCGGTCGGAATGGTGTGACCACTTCACTTTCAGGAATTTGATTGACTTGTTGCGAGTCTTGCGTTCGATTTCTTCAAGAATAGCAGGGGTGCTCGTGATAAGAGATCTTCTTGAAGGTCAATCTCTTGAAGTTGATAGTGCGTTCAGGAGTCTTGAAGCACTTGCGAAGCTGTGACACGTGAAACACATCGTGCACATTTGCGAAGTTGGATGGAAGCTCAAGTTGATAGGCGAGATCGCCTCTTTTCCAATGATCTTGAAAGGACCCATGTATCTAGGGGCAAGCTTCCTTTGATACCGGCGGCAGTGCCTTTCATTGGAGAGCAGCGGAGGAGACATGGTCTCCGATTTCAAAAGCCACATCCGGTGCTTATCATCATAATAGCTCTTCTGGCGCGATTAACGCGGCTTTTAGATTCTCACGAATGACTTGGCACATTTCTTACATACGTGATCAAGTCATTGCCAAGAAGTTGGCGTTCACATCTCGGACCAATTGAGAGAATCACGGCACTTTACGCCATAGAGAATTTCGAATGGGGCCTTGCCGAACTAAACTTGGAAGCTGTTGTTGTAGGAGAACTTCGGCATATGGAAGACAATCTTCCACTTCATACGAAGGAAAAGACACAAGCCCTGAGCATATCTTCAAGAATTTGATTAACTTCGCTCAACTTGGCCACTTGTTTGAGGATGGAAAGTTGTCTTTGAAGCGAATGTTGGTGCCCATGGCCTTACGAAAAGAATCCCAAAACTTGGAGGTAAAGATGCTGCCCAGTCAGAAGAGATCACTTGTGGAATGCCGTGCAAGGAGACAATCTTGGAGGTGTATAGCTCTGCCAACTGAGCTGCTGTGATGGATTCTTTGATAGGAAGAAAATGAGCCACTTTAGTAAGCTTGTCAATGACAACGAAGATAGCATCATTTCCACGCTTGGACTTAGGAAAACCAGTCACGAAGTCCATTTCAATATGATCAAACTTCCATTCTGGAATAGCAAGAGGTTGGAGGAGACCAGCTGGTCTTTGGTGTTACTTTCACTCTTCTGCGAGACATCACACTCATTCACGAATTGAGCAATTTCTCGCTTCATTCGAGTCCACCAATATATTGCTTGAGGTCTGGTACATCTTTGTACTTCGGGATGAATGGATAGAAGCGAATTGTGAGCCTCGTTCATAATGACTTTTCTCGAGATCACCCTTAGGAACCACAATCCGGTCCTCAAAGAAAAGTATATTTGTCATCAGCGTGGAAGCACTTGTACTTGGAAATGCCCTTATCGATACCACGTTTCACCTTTTCACCATGGCATCCAGAAGTTGAGCCTCACGAATCTGATCTTCCAAAGTAGGAGAGACTATGAGGTTGGCAAAGAAAGCCTTGAGGAACAACGAAGATTCAGCTGCGGAAAGCTTCACGAGAGATCCATTTGGAAGGGCTTGAGGATTAGGCTGTTGCGATAAGCCTTCCTGCTCAAAGCATCTGCAATGACATGGCCTTGCGGAGTATATTCAATACTTGGGTTGTACTCTTGAATCATTTCGACCCATCGAGTCTGCACGAGGTTGAGGTTGGGCTGAGTGAAGATGTACTTGAGACTCTTGTGATCGGTGAAAATGTCCACTTTCCTTCCCAACAAGAGATGTCTCCATGTTATCAATGCATGGACAACTGCCGTAACTCAAGATCGTGAGTGGGGTAGTTCTTTTCGTTGAGCTTCAAGCTGGCGAGAGGTATAAGCCACAACTCTCTTCTCTTGCATT
Organism: Aegilops longissima; assembly: GCA_021605205.1. Taxonomy (NCBI): domain Eukaryota; kingdom Viridiplantae; phylum Streptophyta; class Magnoliopsida; order Poales; family Poaceae; genus Aegilops; species Aegilops longissima. The sequence goes on from JAHIAM010000544.1 coordinate 43,589, forward strand.
AACACAGCAAAGAGCCCCAAGAAGATTTGCGCAGGTGTTTATTACTAGATCCGAATGTCATTGCAGATGGGACATTTTAATTACTAGTCCTTTAAAAGGAAACTAGTGTGTAATTGTATTGGTAGAAAGTATTAGTGAATCCTTGATATCATTTAGCAAAATGAAACACAGCATATGCATCCATCTTTTGGCTCGAGAATTTCACGGGATAGAGATATGGTATAAGAAATAGACTATTAAGTAACTCTAAATGAATTGTGGATACATCTGTATCCTTAACATCTTAAACGATTGTCATTATTAGTATCAAACCAATAGCGATTCATACAAGCTAAATCTTCTAATCAATGGTGGGCCAATAATGATTTTTTTGCATATGTATTAAGGCAGCTTGGCCTGATTTGAAATTGTCGAGTTTTATATGTTGTTTTCATTGCAATGGGTCTCCTTCCATAACTTTCCAATTACGAGTACGAGAATTGAAAGACATGAAAATTCTCAATTCTCTCGGCGTCTAGTAGATAGAAACAAGAAAATCGGAAGAATCTTTCTCTCTATTCACTATCATTCAGCGTCTTGACTTCTATTAGTTTCTTTTCTTCTTTAATGCAATAGCTATAGTTTGATATAAGAATCCATTTCTCAAAGTAATGGAAACCATTCTCTTATAGGAAATGGTTGAAAATCGCTATTCCACCTTTTAGGTATCGTGAAAAGTGATACCTGTGAAGATCGTGCATTTCGATCAAATACTGAGATCCGTTTTGCGAGTCCATGATATAATATAACCAAATTGGGTAGATCTTCCACCTGTTTAGCTAAGAAAGAATAGATCTGAGAGGTGGATAATAGATCGATATGAAGATCATGAGCTGCCCCATAATGAAATCGCCGATGAGTCGCGAATATCTCCTTCTTCCCTAATCCAAGATTGGAGAAAGAAGATCTAAGAGGGACCTATGGAGAATGTAGTCAGAAATCCATAATAGAGTCCGACCACAGCGACGAATTAATTATCCTCATCGAGAAACTTAGACTACTAAATAGAAAAGATTTGAAAATCATGGCA